>JBBPDE010000031.1:12926564-12937903 GCA_037974605.1 Nannopetersius ansorgii | reverse complement strand
GAGAGAGAGAGAGAGAGAGAGAGAGAGAGAGAGAGAGAGAGAGAGAGAGAGAGAGAGAGAGAGAGAGAGAGACCCCAAGTGAAAGAGACAGAAACAAAATATACAGAGTGAGAATGGGAGAGCTCAAAACGAGACAGAAAAAAAGAAAAAGGTAGAAGTCGAGGAGAGAGGTCTATATGATACATGTACAGTACAGGTCAAATACCTGTGTGTGTTGCAGCTGCAGGGAATTTTGTCTTTAGCACAATTGCCAGCACACACACACACACACACACACACACACACACACACACACACACACACACACACACACTAAACAAAGCCCTGAGTCACAGGCCCCACATGAGGTCATCTGATTTCAAAGCCAAGAGACAATATTAATAAGGTTACATTCAGAAAACATGAGTAGAACCCTCTGAAATTAAGAGCTTTTATCATTTGACTCGATATTTAATTTGCATCGCACAAATATAATTGCAAAATTACATAATTAACTCACTTTGTCACATAATGAATTACAGTCACATCTGATTTGCCGTCAGTATCAACAGATTGTTCCATTTGTTTCAAGGGCCAAAAACATAAAGAATGTGTTTATTTACCCCCTCCACAAAGCGAGACTTTCCATTAAATTCATAATAAAACATTTCCGTACAAACACAGATGTGGGGCGGATTAGCTGGGAGAGCGAAATAATTGCGGGCTTTTGTTACGGCTGCTGATAACTCGAGTTAAAAGGAAACACCACTGATTCTGCATAATTTAGACGTCGAGATGTAAACAAAGTCACCCAAAGTGCTTTGATGTGACGTGACTCATTACAGAGAAACTTCCTGACTCTTTAAGTTACTTTACAGTGGTGGAGGATGGAACCAGACATCTCCCACACAGACAGCCACTTTGTTAACTTGCCAAACCCACCAGAGAAACTACATGTACACAATATGGACAAAAGTATTGGGACAGCTGACCATTATACCAACAGAGACTTCACATTCAATCGCATAAAGTTTAATTTGGAGTTGCTCCCATTTTACAGCTATAACAGCTTCCACTCTTCTTTGAATGCTTTCCACAATATTTTGGAGTTTCTATGGGAATTTGCATCAATTTGTTCTGTAGAGCATGTGTGAAGTCAGACATTGATGTTGGACAAGAAGGTTGGGATCACAATCTCTGTTCCGGTTCATCCCAAAGGTGCTGGAGGGGGTTGAGGTCAGGGCTCTCTGCGGCCAGTAGTTCTTCCACACTGAACTCATCCAGCCATATATTTATGGAGCTCACTTTGTGCACTTGGACACAGTCATGCTGGAATAGAAAAGGTTCTTCACCAAACTGGGTCCACAGAGTTAAAAGAATGGCACTGTCCAAAATGTGTGGGTCTGCTGGAACATTCACTGGAAGTAAGGAGCCACCTAAATTCAATAATTCATAGGTGTATCTCAATACTTTTTGTCTAGTGAACCTTCTGAGTTTTAGATGGGGTGATGGTGATGCATAGTTATCATTTGGCACTTTCTGTCATGCCCTTGTTAACTGCTCTAAATGTCTCAAGTGCAAAAACATATTTATGGGTCAACACAAGTCAGTCAGGAAGATTTACATCCCATTCACACTGTACTGTTACACTGCACTACTGTACATTTTCTATTTATTCTATTGTTTGTGTTTCTTTCATAACCTGCACCTGTTAAATGTTGGAAGCTGCTATACATTGAACTGTGATCCATGGATTAATGTTGTATCCCACTATGTATGTGTTACAGCTGCTGATGACAATAAAGTAACCTTGAACCATTGAGTATATGTCCTCTCATCTGTAATAAAGGAGGTTGAGAGAAAAGCTGCATGGACTAAGAAGTGGACTAAAGAAAATCCAGGGCTCATAGTCATCTCAGCAGGCACAGCCAGGGCTGATCAATATTCTAAAAACAAAATCAAACCAGAAATCACCAACCAAAGCACATGACTCAGAACTGCAGTAAGAGAACACAGGGACACTGCAAACTCCAGGTGAGATGTTTATGTGTGGTAGGTAATGAGCTGCAGGTGTGTGTGATTGAGAAGGTGTGGAGCCAGGGTGGAGCTGGAGCTGAAATGAGCCAATCCAGGCTGAGCAGGTTCTCAGAAGGAGAGATGACACTTTTACAAATTTAATGCACAATTACTGTTTATTTGCTAAATTTAACATATCTGAAAAGATAAACACACATACGTTTAAGTTTTGTGGGCATTTGATTTGTTGCCATTGTTGTTTTTAATGCATTGAATTACAAAAACATGTTAGAAAATATCTGGGAAATGTCATTTGTGTGTTTTCTGCTGAGAATGTGATATTTACTGACTATGGCAGATGAATGTAGTGGTGAAAAAAAAAAAATAACAAAAAAGACATCAGATTAAATAAAGCAGTTTAGATTGACAATATTATATAAGACATCACCAGTCCACAGTTTTAGCACCACGGGTTTTTGTCCCTAGGTGGATGTGTCCCTTTGTGATATCACATTCTGAATATCAGTAGGCACAATGCTCTTTTTCCTGAGCAAGTATTTCCCCAAAGTATGGCTTTACGTTTCTAGTTGTCCTTTAGGAGGCACATGACCTTAACTCATTTGAAAGGTAGCTACCCAGTGCTTAATGCCATCTATAGAATAGCATTGATGCATACCAAATTTTGTCCCTAGGGGCACTGCAAGGAACACATTTCACTATATTAAAAAACACGTGAGGTAAAATGTTGAAATTTGGTATGTTTACACATGGCTGTATTTGTTAGCGTCCCCTATACTGCATGGACAAATCAAGATAAATGCCTATGATACTTATGAATGGCCAATCAAACTTCTGCAGCCAATACATGTCTGTGCGAATCTTAAAATTTTTGCTGGCTCATTCATAATGGCATATGGTGTTACTTCAACATCATATTTGGTCTTTCAGGTTTGGTCTTCATCCAGTTTGGTCTTCAAAATTCATTTTGTCTTGAAATTTTTCCGTATTATTTACAGACTTCAAATTGTACCTGTTGAAGCAGTTCATTCAATCTCTTGCTACTTTGGCAAGTTCACAGATTCTCTTGGACCCCTCTGATCGCTGCTTATTCTCTCAACTTCTGTGGTGGTTTTATTACACACTGCAATGCGCTACAGCTAGTCATCAGAGGAGCTGCAGGCAGTCACAGTATTGCTGGCTTAACTTGCTGGCTAATCGTTTTGAAAGTGGTGGTGAATTGAACTGCAAAAACAAATGGATGAAGCACAGCTGTTTTCTTTTTTCTTTACATCGATTGCTGCATACCAAAAGCTGAGTTTGCTTCCTGAGATTACATCTGGCCGTGATGTTCCTCTGATTTGTATCATCTCCTTCGATGTATTTTAAGCAGATGATAATAAATAAATAAATAAATAAATAAAATGTTTCCAAGGGTTGTTTGCTGATGTATAGTCTCATTTCTAGAAATGTCGACTTGCTCAATAAGTGGCTTGGCAATGCATTTGATTTCATTAGACACAGGACAACATTTGCTGCATCAAAACCAGCAATTTTCATCTGCCCTGAACTGTTCTGCTACTGAATCTACTGCTCTTGTCTCTGCATTCGTATCGTCTCTCTCTCTCTTCACCCATTTTCATGGTTGGTAAGTGGACTAAAAATGCATTTAAACAAACTGCAACCAGAAGAATAAAAAATTCCTTGTGTTGGTCGTGCTGAACAACTGTAAGCCAATACAAAAACACAAAAGCATGTTATACACTAAAACATGCAGCTGTCAAAAAATGTTCTTTGGAGCAATCCCATAGAAACTGGTTCTCAGTGCTGGAGTTCCAATGCCCCATCCGGGAGCTTCACCTGCTCCTCAAACACTTGCAACAAATGAATCAATAAACAAGCTTGGTTCATTCTTGAGGTGGGCAGGAAACTATGCCACACACAGAATGGTGGTACTCCAAGACCAGGACTGAGAAACACTGCCATAGAAGTATAATGTTTGGTTTCTTGAGGAGCGTTCCTGTTGAGTGGATTGAGCACTCTTAAAAACACGTCTCCTAAGTGGTTCTTCTATAGGATAGCAAAAAAAAGTCAGCTCCTGATAGAACAGTAATCCCAGATTCTGCCCCTCTTCTCCACAACGACTCTTAATTCCTAGATCTAATTTGTCAGCATTCTAACTACATGACTCTAATTAATGGACATAAATACCTCAAGACATCCTCATTCAGATGTTGTGGACCATCCCTGCAAACTGAGTGGTTGCAGTAACTTGCTATGTGATTGATCTGGTTTGAATTACCCTGCCTCGTCTTTTCTCGACCCTCGCCCCTTTGCTCATTTGGTATGCCTTTCTGGAGCCTATTTGGACTCAGTTCTTTGGTTTGATGATTCAGAACAGCACTTTAGAAGACTGCTAGTATCGCTTTTTTGTATTCTGATGATCTATGGGGAAAAAAAATCACTGCCTGTTTTACTTCATGCTTGGTTGTATCTTGGTCAAAACAGAACCTTTATGTTGAAGTAATTTAAGGTTGAATGCAGTCAAGAACAAGATAAAGATGTAATTAAGCCAAGGGGTTTTATATGGCTGTTTATATGGCTGAAAATGGCTGTAAATGGAACCAGGCATCACATCTCCAACACAAACATAGCCATTTTATTTACTATCAACCCCACGATGTGAACATACTTTTGTCCTCTGAGTGTTTATATTGATACTGATGATGGTAAAATAATGGCAAATCTGAACTAAATCAGTTTTATATATGTACCCTTCTGCTATGAATATGTTTAGCCCTCTGAGGTCGGTGGATCCAAAAATGGATCCTTCTTTTCCAAAACAATCATCTAAAGCTCAGTGGGTTTTTGTCCTAGAACACATAAATAACACCACTAGAAACCTTGAACCTAGGTGCGAAACACCCATCTGATGAATATGAATGAATATGCATGTGAAAGAGCAGAGAAAAAGTGTGTAGTAACAAAAATACATAACATTTCGGAATGCTATCCTAATCGTTTTGTAGCTAACACATGTTTACTAGAGTAAAACTTCAAAAGTCTTGCTCAGACATATTTAGGGTGTGTTTTTTTACTTTGTTTGAAGACCTTTGTTTGAAGTTTTTTGTCATGACATGTTTACCCAATGTTTAAAAGAACGAATTTCATTACATTCAATTTATTCACATATTATTATAACTGAGGCTTATATAACCATATGTATCACCTTCTGCATAGATGTTTTTAGTGAGATGAAATACTTAAAATTGTAAAGGTGTAGCAAACTGCCTCAAAGTGCCAGAAAGGCCTTGGATCTCCGAGGGTTTAGGTTTGGGCCAAAACCTTCTTAAAATGTCTCAGGCATCAGTCAGCACTTTCTTAAACGTTTCAGGTAATAACTTTCTGAGGGAGCTATTAAAGGCAGATGACTGTTCCATTTACCAATACTGTGAGCAGTTGTTGTGTTTTCCTAGAGAACTGTACTCTCAAGCCCGATCTGAATGACTTACATCAACAAATTGGGCAGAAATTTAGCAAAGTCAGTGGAATTCTCCCTTTCAAACCTGTTACTGTTTAATCTGCATATGGAAACCGGCTGTCATAGTTGAGACCAAGGGTGAAATAGCTTTACAGCGTCACGCTGCTTGAAAGCACATTGGTCTTCTGGTGGCCCCGCTGAGACACACATTGATTCTCGAGTTGTGTGCTTGTAAACTGTTTCTGGACCTTCAGAGATTGCTCCCCTTTTTAATTGCCCTTTTAATCACAATTTAATGCTTCAGTTTCGCCTCTCATGAAGCACTATGGGCCTCAGATCGTTAAAATTTCATAAAGGAAGGACAGTATTAATTGCGAAAAGGATATTGAGTGAGATTAATGGATATTATTTCACTATTAAGGTTCATAAGTACCTTACCATCACACCAATTTAGGCCCATCTCTGACGGAAAATCACGCAGTGATGGATGTCTGGGCTTATTTAGATCACTGTGAGATGATTTGGGAATCGCAGAAGAGGCATCCACAAAAAAATCTGTGTTAATGAGGTGCTATTAAAATTTAAGGTCTATTTTTTAGGGAGCTGCTCAAAACTGTTTTTTAATGAGCATTCTCCATGCCATGTCACTCGCCTCAGAGGCAGATCTAAAGTCTGTCTACGGCAACAATCAGCAGCCATAAATATTTATTCCACGTTGTTGTGCGCCGCATTTGTGGCCTGTAACAAGAAAGCAATTTTCCAAATGCGCCAGGCGACGGCACATTCCAGATATTCCGCAGCCATTTGTGAGGCTCGTGGGAAAGAGCTGCCGAGGCTTTTTCTTGGTCATTACCACAATGGTCACTATTTATTTGGGGATTTTCTCCGTCTTGTTAATGCAGTGTGCTCCGCTGACCATGGTCAGAGTCTTATTTACACACTCGGAATGCAAACCTGAGGGCATGGCTGACATTTTTCAATAATGCATACAGGGGTGTGCCACCATCTCCACAATGCGCCTGTCACTCAGCACTGAATAACACCAGCATACGACAGCATGTCCACATGTTCCATATGTATTACATACAAGAAGGCACTCATATGTAATAATAATAACACTCTGTTTGAATTGTAGACATTGATAATATGTCAGGTTTTTTTTAATTTAAAAATGGAATCGGCATCTCTATGAGTGATCGGCATCTCTATGAGTGATCGGCATCTCTATGAGTGACAACAATTCCATTCCAGTGTCTGTTAAATTCCTACTGTCATGACAGGGGGGGTTAACCCCTTGTCGTGATTTACCTTGCGCCAAGGAGCAGGCTGGAGACCAGAGTTCCATGCTGTGGTTGTACGTTTATTTACAAGACAGAAAACAAAACCTGGTGCAATGGCTGCAAAAGAAAACAGGAACCAGAGAACAGGAATCGGACTCAGAATAAATGTGAGAAACCAGGGCATATGTAATGCAATAATGAGCTGTTAAATAAGGCGATGGACTGACGGTGTGAAACATACAAAACAGAACTTAAATACCATCAGTCATTAGGCACAGAACACAAAACATCTGAACCCAAAACACGTGACTTGAACAGAACAGAAAGTCAAAATAAAAGACCTCAAAACACTAACAAAACAGAATCAAAACCAACAGAAAAGCAGTGGCCCCTAGTGGCCACTGACCGACTCGTAACACCTACACAAACACATCTTCCTGCTTTTAGGTACTGATAAGTGATCACCTGATCACTTACTAGAAGTTCATCAATTATTGCCATTTTGTTCAAGAGTGAACAAAAGTTTTGTTTTCTGTGAATTATTCAAATTCTATAAACGCTGCATCATTTATTTTATTTTGCCACTTCCTTTAAAATAATACTTTAAAGATCAATATTTTTTATTTGGAAATAAGGAGAAATATTGTCAGCAGTTCTTAAAAACTTAGGCAAAGTTGTTCAGTTCAATATTTGCAATTCTTATCAGCTCTTTCACTTAAAAATTCTGAAAAGTTAAAAAAAAAACTCTTTTACAGGTCCCATGACATGAAAATGTATGTTCTGCAATTGAGAGAAGGACAGCTCAGTGTTGTACTTCTTTGTTATTTGGATAACTGTGCTGCTGTTAGTGTTATGGCACGTGCAATATCTGCCTTTCCCCTTATTGAAATGAGTGAGCACCCCGGCAAACCAGGGTGATCAGATGAGAATGGGTAAAATTTGAGGAGTCTTACAGCAATCGTGCTGTAGCACTGATCTCAACTGCCTGGCAATCAAGGATGTGTCCCAAATCTGACTACAGACTAATACAACTGTCTTTTACCAGCTGCGTGACTGCAGTAGTTTTTGCATTTTACAGGTGAGGAAATAATGGCCTGTTAACTATGGCCGCAAGATGGCCCCTCCCCCACCGTCCATTTTACCCCGCCTCTCTCCTCCTCATTATCATTTAAAGCTACAGACACAGAAACGGCACGTCCTAGGGAAATCGCATTGTGGGACTGGCTCGAAGTGGCACCAAGGCTGCATTTTGGAAAGAGGCTTCAGATACAGTATTAGAGGAACACTAAGACCTATGTAAAAGCATAAAAATCAGCATGTCAGGGGACCTTTAATGTCGTCTTTGTCATATAAGTCAGTCAAAGTCAGGACAAAAACATGAATGAAAATCAAAACACCACACACATTAGATTCATAAACATTCATTCATGCATGGCCCAAGCAGTCTCCGACAAACCCACGGATCAGTTCTGATCACAGATCTGAACAGAACTCAGCTGAACAGTGTGCGGGGTCCGGAGAGGACCGTTCATCAAACGTCACATAAAAATGCAGCAGATGAGCATCGCATAAACTGTAAGTGTTATAAAGCGCTCAGTTAACCAAGATGTGGACAAATAAACACCATCCCAAATAAAAAAGGATGTTATAATGCTCAGCAAGTCTGGTCACATGACACATTTAAAAGGCTAATTCTTGAAAAGAGCTTCATTTCATTTCAGCACAGTTTTATGAGCTTCTATAAAAGAACCTATGCTTTACAGGCACACACCTTTTATTTAGTTTTTTAGCAAAATTACTGGGAAATTCTGATGTAGAGCATGAGTTTGGGTTACTTTCTCTGCTCTCAGCTAATTAAACTTTCAATTGTCATTAAATCTCCTGAGCTTGACTTTTATAGATCACTCACATTTGGGGTAATAAATGCAGAACAAATGGGGTCGGAGTCTTCTAAATGGAGGATGGAGATAGAGATGGTGGTGGTGGTGGTGGCGGTGGTGTGTGTGTGTATTCTCCCTCAGCAGCCTGGCCTGGGCTGAATGGTGTTTTGTGATGGAGAGGGATTGCAACCAGCCATGCTGAAACTGCACCAGTGATTAGGAAAATTGAGTTTTTCAGAGCCAGTGGCTCTTTTGAATCAAACTCTGTGACTTGTCGATTTGGGAAACTTCCCAGTGCATACGAGTCTCACCCGGCAGAACACGGCGCGCTGCGAATAATCTAAGGCCTCACGTCTTCCTTTCAAGCAAATTAATTGTTAATCTGCTCTGACGTTTCCCAAACACGCAACAGTTACTGACTTCTCAGGGAGAAAAGCATTTTAAACCTAGTGCTGACCGTCTTCGTGAAAAAACCCAGCAGAATCTCGAGCCTGCGCTTTTTGAAGTAATGCTATTCCCCCAGGGCCTAGGCACGGCAAAGTGCAGAGCAGTGAACGAAGGTTCTCTGGGTTATTTGCAGGTAAATTGAGGCGTTTTATATAAGTACTGTTTTTGATTGATGAAAGAGAAGAAGTTCTGCTCTCCAAATTGATGTTATGAGGTTGACTGCATTAAAGCTGCAGAGTTCAAGAGCTTTGATTGAGAAATTCTGGACCTTTTGTGCTTTGCCAAAACCCGTGGAGTCAAAACACTCCACAAAAAAAAAAAACACTTCTGTTGCATTTGCAGAATGATGTCTATTTTTTCTGCAGTCAGGTTCCTCGCAGATGAGAGTAATTTGCTACATTTTGTCATCCTTTCTCAAGTGCCCTTCTAGATGATTGCCTAATGTTTGCCTTCATGGGGCAGCTGACCTGGATTTTACCGGTTAACCCTCATATTCTATTCAGATTTACTAACGTTCTCTATTCTTGGTGTGAATTTAATCAGCAATTTAAACCTCCAGAAAATGGTTGACTTTAATATTGTACAACGTTTGTGTTGGTAGTTTATGTTTATAGAGCATTAAATAAAACATGCTGTAGGAAAACAAAACATGGCAGAAGAAATATCAAAGTTCTGGTGGAAAATTTGTTTTGCTCCACGTCAACATTTTACTGAAGATCATAAAATTGCATATTATAGATTCTCTGCCTTTTTAATCCAGATCATCCAAAACAAATGCATGTAAAATGTTGATATTTCTTCTGTTTTATACAACTGAAACGGCCTAGAGTCAAATGGACCCCAAAAAGCAAATGTGTAAATTTTGTTTTACCCAGATTGCCCCCTTTAAAATGGAAAAAGTAATTTAATTTGAAGCAAAAATGTCAATAATTTATTTAGAGACACTGAATGGGGTCAAACTGACCCCAAACATAAAACAAGTTAAATAAATGCACACTGGTACTCACCACTCACATGATGCAATTATAACACTACTCACCCACTTTATATAATTATCCATCCTTTCTCAGAATTTTGTTTTTAGTGGGTCATACCATCTCCAGTTGATGGCCTACAAAAACAGCTTATTTATTCAGTTTTGTGCCTGTATCTCTCTATATATATTAAGTTATACTACACAGACAAAAGTATTGGGACACCTGACCAGTGCACCAACAGGTACTTATTGCATTCCAATCGATAGACTGTAATATAGGTTGGTCCCAACTACAACAGCTACAACAGCTTCAACTCTTCTTGGAAGGCTCTCCAGGAGATTTGGGATTTTCTGTGGGAATTTGTGTCCATTCATTCTGTAGAGCATTTATGAGGTCAGACACTGATGTTGGATGAGAAGGTCTGGATCACAATCTCCGTTCCAGTTCATTCCAAAGGTACTGGATGGGGTTGAGGTCAGGGCTCTGTGTGGCCAGTCAAGTTCTTCCACACTGAACTCCTCCAGCATGTCTTTATAGAGCTCGCTTTGTGCACTGGGACCCAGTCATGCTGGAATAGAAAAGGTTCTTCCCTGAACTGGGTAGACAAAGTTGGAAGCATGGTGTTGTCCAAAATATCTGGGTCTGCTGAAGATTTAAGATTGACCTTCAGTAGAAGTAAGGGGCCACCTAAATTCAGTAATTAATATTGAATATACTTTTGTCTGTAAATTGTACATATAATATGAGATTTATATGTAAATTCCACCATGTGTGGGGCAGCTGGTAGCGTGGTGTTTAGGATGTTTGCCCTGTGATCAAGAAGTCGTGGGTTCGATTCCCAAGACAGCTAGTGGCACCTCTGAGGTACCCTTGAGTACAGTACTGTCCACACACACTGCTCCCGGACGCTGTGCTCCTGGCTGCCTGCTGCTTCGCTGTGGTGTAATCACAAACGACAGAATTGGCACTTTCACTTCACTTTATAAATTTTTATTTTAAATATTGTTTGGACAGTAGGTGTGTAATGTTTGTAGTCATTGTCACACACAAGCTCTCGAGTTGGAGGACACAGGGGTATTGTGTTCAGTGCGCTGAAGGCTCTGTGTGTTTGTTTGTTCTTCTGTATGTGTACCTTCACCACTGTGTGTTGACAGGGATGTGTGTGTTATAAGTTGAACATGAGCTGTGTGTGTGTGTGTGTGTGTGAGAGAGAGAGAGAGAGAGAGAGAGAGAGAGAGAGAGAGGGGGGGGGGGGGGGGGGGGGGGGGGGGGGGGGGGGGGG
>JBBPDE010000031.1:12904586-12926464 GCA_037974605.1 Nannopetersius ansorgii | reverse complement strand
TTTGTCTCTTTTTTGCAATGCGATCTCTTTCTCTCATTCTCTCTCTCATTCTCTCTCTCTCTCTCTCTCTCTCTCTCTCTCACACACACACACACACACACACAGACACTCACAATTTATATTTCTCTCTCTTTCTTATTCAAATTCAAATGAGCTTCATTGACATGAATTGTTATCAGCAACTGTTGCCTGTTCCCAAAGCAATGAATAAACTGTGTGGAATCAGGCCTAAAGACCTGAATGGAACTGAGGCATCAGTTGATTTTAGGATCAACTCCAAGCCCTGCTTTAATCGTGCATAAAATTCCTTCAATTCCACACACAGTTCTGAAAAATTCTCTTTCTTGTTGCCTTCAGGGTTGCCCAGTTTGCCCAGACAATGTGAGGAAAATCATATTTCCAGATTGAATTTCATATCCGCCTTTTAATCCCAGAGGACTGGACATGCTTTTAACGTGGTGACCATCTCAAGTGGTTGGTTGTGAAGAAGCTGGAATATCAATACACCATTAGATCAACACCTGTTGCCAAAGCAATGAATGGAATAGTTCAAATTAAATGTAGTAATATTGAAGAGAGAAGATAAAACAAGCCTATTAACGCCCCCCCCCCACACACACACACACATACCTCTCTTTCTTTCTTTCTCTCTCTGCCTCCTCCTCCTCCTGAGTGGAAGTTTTCTCATTTTTAGGAATTTAAGAGTCAAGGAGAAAACATTAACTGTTTCCAACTAAACTCTCTCCAACTAAAGCCTCTTAACTCCAAACATATGAAGATAAACAGCCCTCAAATTATTCATTAAATCTCACTCCTCATCTACAACCCCACCCTGCTCCAGTACCAAGCCCTGTTTTGGAACATTGGTCTGAGAATTGGACTGCATTTCAACACAAGAGAATTAGTGAAGCCAGGGACTTTTTATTAAAGGTGCTGGAGCTCCACTGCTCCACAGCCCAGAGCTGAAGGGGTTTATACCTCGTGCTTGGCATTCAGCATAGTGACCTGCTCCAGAGCATCCTGTTCTACTGGCAGTTCCTTTCTCTGATGGTTAAAGCCGTTAAGCAGTGGGTGCGTTTAACAATTTAACAATTTAACAGTTTTGACTTGGGAGTCACTTCTGAATTTGATTGAACTAACTCTGAGAGCTGATTTACGAAATATTCTGAACTCCAAAAAACATAGAAAAATGTATATAAATATTTGACATAGAACATATAGCAAAACATAGTACATAGAGCAAAAATAAAGACAATATTAGGTATAATCCATCCATCCATCCATCCATCCATCCTTCGATCAGTCCAACCATCCATTTATTTATTCTAACAGGGTTGTGGAGGATGTTAATTATTTGACACTAGTGAAGTTGTTTGATTGTGAGCCAATTAGGACTTTAAACAGTTTTACTTCTACATTGTCTAAATGAAAACACAACTGGAAAAATTACAAATGTGCTGTAAAAGGCATTTTCCATCCAGACTGTCTAGACGGTGAAGCTTGAATGCCATTGTGTGGAATCGGGTCCAAAGACCTGTGTGGTTCTTTTTAAGATAAACCCCTATCTTTGATTTTAACATCCATCAAAAAATGATCACACAATTCTGGAATTGCATCAGTAAATATAACCGGTGTAAAACAGTCTAAAACCGGCGTTTGTTCTCCTACACACTTGCCATTTGCTGCTCCTTCTCTCATTGCGCTGCCGCTCAGCCACTCTCCACTCTGTGGGTTTTCCTCACTGCATGACACCTTTTTTAAAACCCCAGTAGTGTTTTATTATTATTACAAAGTTATTACAGTAACTTTGGTTCTATGTAACACAGGAACATCAAAGCTCAGCATGACATCTGACACCTCGAGCATCAACACAAACTGGAGGAACTTCCATATAAGGTGCTGTTTGGCTGCATATGACAATTTACCATTTGTTGCGCTGCCAGCACGGATCTGTACTGCTCATATACGAAGTGGTGACCATCTCGGGTGGTTGGTGATGAGGAAGCAGAAATATTCACTCTGTATATATATACATATACTCATTGTGTACATACATATCACTATTGGTCTACATTTAGTTTATATATAGCTTATGATGACATATCTATATTTATATAATACAAATGTCCATGCATGTGGGCAGCTGGTAGCCTAGTGGTTAGTGCATTCGCCCTGCGATCAGAAAGTCCGGGTTTGATTCCCAAGACTGCTAGGCACCTCTGTGGTACTCAGAGCAAGGCACCCCTTGGGCATCTTGTTCTTGGCTGCCCCTGCTTCACTTGGTGAATGGGTTAAATGCAGAGGGTAAATTTTGTGGTGTTCACACTGTGTGCTGGGGTGTGTTCACGTATAACCAAATTTTCACTTTCAAATATTCTATATTTATAGATTGTATAGTGTACAGCTTATACTGTACTGTTGGTAAAGGTAAAGTATTTTATTTTTATTTGTATTTTATTTTATGCTAATTTATTCCATTCTATTCTATAGTTTTCTTAATTTTTCCTGTTTTTAACTTTGTACTGTCCACTTTCAAACCATGACAAAGCAAGTTTCCCACTTGTTGGACTAATAAAGCTTTATCTTATATATCTTATATTTCTTATCTTATATCAATATGCCATTAGAGCTGAAACACATATGTGTGTTACTTCCTTCAGCTGGAAGTCAACCACCTTGCTCACCTTGCTCAGACTGTGTGTACACATGAGCGCCTGAGGACTGTAGTAACGCTGCACTATTGCTCCCACACAGTCTGGACTCATTAGCTGCATATGCAGTGTTTCATTATATATTTCCCGAATCAGCGTGAGCAACGTTTTCTATTCTGATCAATGAATGCCGGCGGTTGTAATTAAAGTGCACAAATCAATTAAATGGTTGGAGAAAGACAGCATAAGCAGTTTCGTTTCTGACAGTGTGGGGTTTTGACTGCATGCATAATTAAGTGTATTTATGGATATTTATTTAGTCAGTCAGTACTTCAAATACCTGTGCCAAGTGAGTCACCATGCTAAGTGTGGTTGAAAGTGAGTATTGTGTGGGTGGAAAAGAAAAAAAAAATCCATAATCCTTTTTGCATCAAATGTGAAAAAGAAAAGAAATACAGGTGTCCATGCTGCTACGATTGATCTAAGAAGAGAAACGCTGACATTACACTGACAGGTTTAAGCAAAGAATACACACAGGGAAGAGGAAAACAGTATTTTTCTGGCTTATTTGCATACATCAGATGGTTAGGTCTTGATGTCAAGTCCTAACCACCTATTAACAGTTAACAGTGGATTTTTTTTTTTTTTTTTTTTGGGGGGGGGGGGGGGGTGCGGGTTCAGTCAATGTCACTAAATATGCTCTGGCGGAATTTAGCTGTGGAGTAATGAGCTGTGGAGGGAACAGATCAGTGAGCAGCTAATGATGAATGAACTTAGGAGGGAACAGTTTGGAGACCATGTAGTGTTTGGTATGCATTGAAAAGAACAGTCCAGTGCACAGTGAAAAATGATTGAGGCAGTTCAATGCTCTAATAAGAGTGGATGAGCTCTGAAATGAACTGTTCAATAAGTGTCTAATGCTGAACATTGAACTGAATAGTTTAGTAAGTAAATAACAGTGAATGTCCTCTGGAAGGAACAGTTCAGTGAATACCAAATGATGAATGAGTCCTGGGGCAAACACTTCAATTATTAAATAATGATGAATAAGTCATGGGGGAACAGTTTAATGACTAAATAATGATGAATGAGCTGGATGGAACAGGTCGGTGCACAGCTAACAATGAACCAGCATTGAAATAAATAGCTCAGTGAGGAGAAAGTGGAGAGTGAGCTCTGGAGGGAACAGTTTGGTGAACAGCAAATGATGAATGACCTCTGGGCGGCAGATCATTGAGCACCTGATGATAATGAGCTCTGGAAAGAACCGTTCAGTGACCACCTAATGATGAATAAGCTGGAGGGAACAGTTCATTGAGCTGTTAATAATGAATGAGCTTCAGAGGTAACAGTTCAGTAAGCCACAAATGATGAATGATCTCCGAAAGGAACAGTTCAAAGAGCAGCTAACGATGAATAAGCTGGAGGAAACGGTTTATTGAGCTATTGAGCATTTGAGCCACAAATGATGAATGGAAGGAACAGTTCAACGGCCAGCTATGACTAGTTAACTTTTTATGGCAAAGTTCAGTGAACAGCCATGCTGAATTAACTGGATTTAGATTACCGTTTGTGAATAGCTAATGCGGAACAGCACAGTACATTTATGGCATTTAGCAGACGCTTTTATCCAAAGTGTCTTCCATTCCCTAACTACAGAGGACAGTCTCCCTGGTGCTGCAACTTGGGGTTAAGGTTCTTTCTCAGGAAGCCTGAGGTTAGAATTTGAATCTATGACCTCTTGGTCTAGAGGCATGTATCCTACCCACTAGGTCATCACCACATGCCACAGTAGACAGTAGACAGTTAATGATGAAGGAGCAATGGAAAGAACAGGTTAGTCAGTTAATAATGATTTGGGAGGGATAATGGAGAAATAACTAATATTAGTGATATTGCTAGTTTGTTTTTGTATTTTCTCATTTTGTTAATTTTTTATTGACTTTATTTTATGTATTATTTTATTTATTTTTTTTGGGGGAGACTCTTTTGTTTTCAGTTTTGTTTTCAGGGTTCAAAAAATGATTCAAGTTTAGAGTGTTCATCTAGATGAACTCAGAGCAAGGCTAAATTACACTCACAGGATGTGGATTCTTTTCTCCTTTCTTGCATTCACATATCTCTTTCCAGACAGCTGAATTGCATTTGGTTTAACCCAGAAATATACACAGTAGCCTTCCATGCATGTAATGTTGTCTGTGTAGGGATGGAACACAGAAGAAATGGCCTTGGGACTCGATCCATATTAATCTTTACCTGCTTTCACAGGTGCTTCTTCGAAGAGGTGAAGCAGCAAATTTCTGTGCTAGGTATTCCTTTGTGACTACACAAAGCTGCCGTGGTGGTGAATTACAGTCCTCTGGATTGTATCACACTGGATAGTGTGAAGTGTCAAAGACATTTTTATAGTCTAAGGAACTTCTATACAATACAAAAGGCATACAACATACTACCGTAGTATTTCCTTGAACTGTATACCCGAGGAAAGAGCCAATTAGGAAACTTTATTTTTAAGAGAACACCTGCAGAAGAGGTCTTGTAGCTAAACTAATTAATTCTTGTTTTTTGGGTTTTTTCTTTTACCACTGACCTTATCAACAAGCATTTCATTGACCTTTTTGTTCATTTAATTAGTCTTTATGTGAACATGCCCTAAACATTAACGAGCTAATTTGTGCCCTGCTGGTCCTGCTGTTAAGAAATTATTTTAAATAGAACAATTTAAACCCTGAAATCAGAAAGAAGTGAATATCCAAAATGCTTAATGTTTAAAAAGTGGTTATCTCAAGGCAATGCCAGTTGTTATATGTTAAAGTAGAGTAAATAATTATAGTATTAGTGTAAATATATATAATATAGTCATTTATGGCTTTTGTTTTGTCCAAAACATGTGTAGATTTCCCTAAAACAACAACTGTGGTGACCAGTTTATAGTTTTCCCTCCATAGGTTATTAAAACTTTTGAATGACAGTGTATATACCATACAATAGTAACAATTTGTTTTAATGGAAGGAGCCATGGGGTGAGAGCAGTTATTATTGCTTTTTTAATTTAATTACAGTAGTGGTTAATTGACAGAATTTATGCATAATTTAAAGGCAGAATTCATCCACTTATGTCAATGAGCTATGAGTTAGAAGTAATTACCATCATTTTACAGCATGCTTTTGTTATCGTCAGCAATAACTAACTCGATGTCAGGCTGAGATTTATTGCACATGTGGGAATACTGAAGAAAGCCTAAGACAAAGTGTGTCCAAATGATTGTGTGGGCTTTATTTTTTTGGTTTTATATTGGCAGGTGGCAGCTGTTTATGTTCTGAATCCTGTCTTTTGAGGCTATTAATTAAGGATCTAAGATACGTGACAGTCTGTTTAGCCTCTACAGTCCTGTTCCATTTGATCATCCGCCACTGTCATCTTTAGAAAGAGACCCTTAGAAATTTCCTTTAACCCAGGCCACTTACTTCCTCTCCATAGTTCTGTGAATGAAAAGTTCTGCAGAAAATATATAGATTTATATAGAATATATAGATTTATTAAAGTTTATTAAAGTAATGTGGAATATTTGTGATGGCCTTGGGATGGAGTTTACAGGGGAGTGAAAAAATGATATTTTGATGACCTAAGCCAGAGATGATGTGTAAGGCAGAATTGTAGCAATGACTTAAGAAAATGACTTTGGTGTAGTCTGAGGCAGAGATGAAGTGGTGGTCTATAGCAGTAATGTTTTGATTGCCTAAGCCAAAGATAATGCAAGGCAGAGATGTTAGGCTGGGCTAATCCAGAGTTGAAATGTGATGTTTTGGTATCCTAAGCCTAAGACTAGACTGGGGTAGTGTAAGGCAGAGATGATTGCCAAAGGCGATGATGTTCAGATGATAATCTAGATAAGGGTCAAGAGTTGGTTTGGGCTATGCCAGAGATGAAAAGGTGACCCAAGGCAAAGATATTTTTGGTCATCAACGAAGTTTCTTGCTCACCCATTCTTCAGATTAGTTTGATCACCATGGACCACCTAACCATATCTACTACTACTCACACAGACTTCTACTAACAGTGAACTAGAGACTCCTGACCTCCAGACAAGTTCCATGTTCTTCTTCTGTCCAACTTCTGCTCACACAGACACAATTAAAAACTGCTCACTGATCTGCTGCTGTAGGTCCTGGGTCTTCTGCATAGTAGTTAGTAAGTATACCTCTGCTTTTTATGGCTCTAGTCATATGGCTCTAGTGTCTGCTTTAACGGTCGGTCACTACAATATACCTCGCAGCCGGATGAAGAGTAAATTATAACTGTAAAGATGATTGGTGATTACTCATACATTTTACTGTATTTTTATTACTAAAATACATTAAAATATTACTGTATTTACCCTGCTTATACAAAATAAAATGGCAGCGCATACCAAAGAAAACTCGTGCATGAATTACAGTGCAGTCTGTACAGCAGTAATATCGGTATTTACATTCTTGCACTGCAGGAGTTCGGTGTAAACTGAATAATATCATGTCATATAAATACAACCATAGTTATTGCTTTTGTAATAATGTAAAATGTAACAATAATACATATAAATTATGTAGCAAACATATCGGAAACTTTACATTACACAACACTTACATTATTTCACAACTGGGACAATTAAAAAAGTGATGTTAAGAATAGAGTGTGTGCATGTGTGACTTTCATTCATCAGAAAGTGAAGCTGCTGGGATACAGACCACAGAAAAGCTGCTCTACACACATTACTAAAGCGTTCCTTATTTTTACACAGCTCACACTGCAATAGTTCAGAAAAGAATAGCATCCTGTGTGTTTTACACAAAGACACACACACACACACACACACACACACACACACACACACACACACACAAACAAACACACACACTGCAGCAAATTGTACAAACAGTGAGGAAAAAAGGTGGGAAAGGTGGTCTCTTATTGTTTTCCATGTTTAAATACATATAGTTTTTATGCAACATCAGATAAATCTGCCTAATGAACCATTCCATGTATGACCTTTACGATACCACCCTGGTGAAACAGTTGACATCACTTGATCGAGACAGGCACTTACTCACACGTCACGTTTAATTAGCTGTCATGTTAATGAAACAATCTTCCTGAAAATCTGCTTTAAATCCAGAAAGATGGAGAGGAAAGCAAACCCCATGAAGAAAAAACTAAACAAAAAACCTAATTCTCATGATGGGCGTGATGATGGTAGACCGAGGGAAACCTTACTTTTTAAAAGAAAGTGCTTGTTGTTCCTACAGATAAGTAGTTTATGTGTTTTCTTCAAATTCAGCAATAAACAATGAAACAAGGGACTGAAAGTTAATAAACAAAAGACTGGGTACATGCTGTGCAAAACAAAGCTTTGCTGTTCTGTGGATTGCAAAGTAGTGCTAAAATAATAAGTTCTTTTTAGAAATAATGGCTGGCAAATCAGAAGCAGTGAACTGTTTTCTGCCTCGCACAACCCGTATTTATTTCCACCACTAAATGAAAGACCTGCTTAGATGGACTTGAAGTTACAATGAGCGTGTTCTGCTGAACACTTGACAATTTTTTGGCTTCACTACCACATAATACATTCACTTGTCTTGTTAGTGCATGGGGATCTTAACAAAAAATGCAAGTAACTAAAAATGTATACAGATTTGCTGTCAAACCAAAATCGAAATGCCCTCCAGCCGTACTCTGTTATGCTGCATAGTCTAATGACTTGTGTTCTCTGTGTTTGGAGACAGTGAGCAGCAGATCTGGTGAATAATGCTTGTAAATCTGTTGAAGTGTGGTATTAACATACTCAAACAGTCGGCAGTGGGCATTTGCCTCTTAACATTCATTCAGTTTTCTGCAGAATTCATTGCTTTGTTCATTCCCCAAATGCCCAATATATTTCTTTTTTGGATTTTACTTTACTTTTTTGGTTTTTATATATGTCATATACTGTCAAATAGTAAACACAAAATAAATATGCTGAAAGGAAAGCTGATTGTGTTGCTGGAACTTGTTTTATTCATGTGTGACTGAATGACACATTTGAAACATGTAAATTACAATAAAACAGTCATTTTTCAGTTCATCATCAACATGTTGGGGATACCTTTTTGTTTCTATGTGAGACTTCAATGAACCAGGTCTTAATTTTTATCTATAAATGTTTTGCTATAAGCTCTTAAATAACAATATGTAATGTGTTTGCCTGTGTATATGTGTGTACAGCACTGTGCAAATGTCTTGAGCCACTGCACACTTCCCAGATGCTCTTATATGTTAATGTTGTCTTGAGGAACAGTTCTCCAGGTTTCCAGAAGGACTTTCAAAGACTCTCCTTTCCAGTCCAGTCCCTGAACCTGACCAGTTTCAGAGGGATGTTTTTGTTTGTATGTATGAATCAAGCAGAACAAAGAACATCTAACTGAAGTCCTGAACCAGTGAAGAAACAGGAGCAGATGATTCCAGACAGTGAGGCAGTGATCAGTATACTGGTACGTGTGTGCTTGTATACTTAATGTGTGCTTGTGCTTGTGCGTTTCTCCACAAAAGAAATACACTAAGACAGAAAAAATTGTGGCATTTACAATCGCTTGTCATCTTTATTGAATGCATCTATTTCCGTTTATCAGAGTGAGACAAAACACTCACTGTTCCTCTCACGGTGAAAATGAAGCACTGGGAACTTGCTTATATTGCAACCATTTGTTATTGTTATGTTGTTTTCTGGCAGTGGAAGAAATCTGTATACATTCCAGACACAATGCATCGGAAAGGATGGATTCCCGGCCGGTATTGTTCACTGCCTAGGCAATGCATCATACGTCTTTTACCCACTGGTCAGCTTTCTCCAAAACTCAGCATTCTCCACAGGTAGCCTCATGGATGAGATGCACCTTGTGCGTGATGGGAATTGAAGAGATTTCGAGAAAAAGTAGAAGAGCAGTGCTTTATTTTGTGCTTTCTTGGTGAGTCCTAGGCCAGTAGAACACACGTCTTGAACTTCATATTTAAGTTTTTATTTTATTATTATTTTTTAACATCTAGGCTCATTTAACAGAAAGTTTCCAAACATTGTGGATCAGCCAAGATGTGTCTGGAAGCTAAATTTTACTTTTTTTTAGTTTAGAATTGGAGCTACAAGGCTTACACTGCTAACACTGCAACTAAACCCAAATCTTTTCCATAAACACTTCTGTTACCCTACTCAAACTTCATCCAGCTCATCATTAACGAGGATCAGATTTGTTAGGGTGGTTTAGCATACAGTGTGTTTTACTGTGAGTTGAAAATTTAAATAACAGGATCTCACAAACAACATTAGATGTCACAGGTGGTGCATACCCATCCAGAAAGGAGGTGCAACTACGGATTTCCATGTTCACTAGAAGCTTTATTTTCACCAAAAACAAACCCATAAGGCACAAGGGCCAAAACACTTTCTTAGAGCCAACACAAAGGACATGTATACACCAGAGGGAAGGTGTGAGGTGAGCCTGGTCTCACGACTTTTCGTGCAGCCATCACGAAATACAATTTAATCAAAATACGTGCTGCGATCACTTTTTCGCAATACGATCATTTTTTTCATGCTAAGACCACGCTTCACTTTTTCGCACC
Source organism: Nannopetersius ansorgii (assembly GCA_037974605.1). Taxonomy (NCBI): domain Eukaryota; kingdom Metazoa; phylum Chordata; class Actinopteri; order Characiformes; family Alestidae; genus Nannopetersius; species Nannopetersius ansorgii. Next base: position 12,916,180 of record JBBPDE010000031.1, on the reverse strand, counting down.
AGACAACGCTGTTGTATTATAATGTGCACTGCGTAACACTGCGTAATGTGCACTGTGCAACAGCTCCATGCCTAAACCAAAGACACAAAAGCTTGACTTCAAAAATACTGAATATTCGACTACATCTGGAGGACAGCTGTGCAAATTTGATGGTGTAATGACGAAACCTGTTTTACGTCCATTTTTCTTTCATTCTTCGTTTATGTTTTACAGTATTGCTCTACCAACACATTTAGTTTCCTCTGACACAAATTGGACACACCATGTTATTCCTAAAACCAGTTAAAAAAAACACATTTAAACCCGTTTTACTCATTATTTTGCTTCTGAAATGTTAACTGACGCTCTGCATTTCAAACGCTTTCAAACTTTTCTTTCTTTTTTTGCATTAAGGCAGATATGTGAGGCCCTTTTGGCAATTCTTACTGAATATTGGAAGCACTCACTCATTTGGTAAATTAAAATTTAAGGAGAGAGACACTTTTTAATTAAATCTCATTGTGTACCTTCATCAAAGTCGTCCTGGATTCAGACTCACAATACACCCTCCTTGTCTCACTCATTAGTCGAGCTGAAGGTAGGTTGAACTGAAAATGCACATACTCACACCTTGTCACAAACTAATGCCTGCAGTGTTTCTGTCTCGGGAGCAACGTGGCAGCTTTTTATTAATGTAATCTTTCTTCCAGTCTCACAGACATCTTTGCGTTCCATTAAGAATTCAAGACTAGGTGGGGGGTGAGTGTCAGTGTTGCATTTTTTAAATGCAAAAGTTCTTCAAGGATTCTTTAGCAGAGCAATGGTAATTATGTAAAGGTGTGGCCAAATATGTTATTCGACATGAATAGCTAATATATTCAGATGCATATATGAAGTTTTTTTGGAATGGTAGTTGGCCAAAATGTGATGGCTAGAAGATGAAAAAGGGCAGGACTTGTGGGGAGTTCCCAGTGTGCCATGGTGAGAACCTAGCAAAAATGCCCTAAGGAAGGAAAACCGGAGATCCAATGACAAGGTCATGGGCTCCCGAGACTCATTGTTGCACATGGGGAATGTGCCTACATGGACTGATCCCACAGAAGAACTTCTGTAGCACAAACTGCTGAAACATTCATGCCCCTCTGATTAAAAGTGCTGCATCACAGTGCTGCTGCATATGATGCTGCAGACCAGTCAGAGTGCCCATGCTAACCCATATAAACCACTGAAAGTCTTGACCCACCTCTCATTTCCTTATAATTTGTTTTGAATAACTAGGTTGGTGCAAAAATCTCACATTTTACATATTGCGTTAATTAAGTTAAAGCAATTGTTACAAATCTTTTTTCTGCAACAAGCTGCAAAGTACCTTCAGATACAAGGATCCTAGATAATGGAGTTCTAAGCACTCAACATTCAGCACCGCCAGTATACTGGTCACAGCTTGAGCATCTGAAATCATCTGGACCTGTTACTTTACTGGTTTACTGGCTCTAAAGTTAGATGCGCTTTGTTCTGCTTGAATGATTAATACATAGGCCACTGTGTGCCCTGGTCAGTTTCAGGAATTGGCCTGAAACTGAGAGAGTTGAAAGTCCTTCAGGAAGCCTGGAGAACTGTTCCCCATGAAAACATTGAATGTACAAGTTTGGCTCTCTGGGAACAAAATATAAAGAAATTAAGACTTTTTCATAGTACTGAATGTGTGCTGTAGTTGCATCTGCAGCAACTGATATATTTTAGTAATTATTAATATTATTACTACACTGCAAACACCACTGTAAAACATAAAAAAACATAAAAATGGTGGCCTAGTGTGTAGGATGCTTGCCTCTGGACCAAGAGGTCATGGGTTCGAACCACTGGGTTCCTGAGCAAGACCATTAACCCCAAGTTGCTCCAGGGACAGACTGCCCCGTGTAAGTAGGGAATGGAAGTCGCTTTGGATAAAAGCGTCTGATAAATGCCATAAATGTAAATGTAAATGTAAACAAGAGGCACCAGAATCTAGTAAAATTATCTGCTAATATAGTGAGAATTTTCATTATATCCTTCATTTGTAAAACAAGAATAAGATGTTTCTAAAAGTTTCTAAAAAAAGTAGATTATTTATTTTACCAAGTCAAGTCAGTTCTGTAAAAAACATGATCTGTTATTTAATGCTTTTTGATTTTCTGACTTGTTATGATTTAATGTGCTGCAGTGTGGTAGTATACATAATAAGACTGTTTCTCCATGATGGAGAATCTGTTGTTCATCAGTCTTTAAAAAGCTGTAAAAAGCTTTAAAAAGTCTTTTATAGCTATGAGTTTTGGTCTTGTTACATGTTGGAAATTTTCTTTTAATTCAGAAATGGAACATGTTTGCAAAGAATGAGCTTCTTTCCTGCTAATAGTGTTGCTCTGGGTAAAGCAAGGCCATGGGCAAAGAGCAGGCCCGGAGAGTGTCTCATTCGTCTTCCGAGCTGCCTCGTCAGTCGTGCTCTTGAAGATCCGTTTGTGCCACGGAGTGATGGAATAAGAGCGAGACTGCCAGAGGGCATCCGCCCGCTCTGCTAACTGACCAGCTGTCTGCAATTCCCTTTCTGCACAGCCCATGTGACGGCAGTCTTAATGAACCGCTCGAGCATGCACATACAGCGGTGTCAGCAGCACAGTCTTAACCAAAAGTGACATCATACAAATGAACCAAGGAGGTGGGTTACTCCTGGGTCTGGCTGGCTAGGTGGTGCCGAGCATGAATGAGACTCCAGAGGCGAGTAGAAGGAACATGCAGTGGAATTGAAAGTGATATAATGCAGCAAGTGCATTTGAACTAAAACTGACAAAATATCCAGTGCATTTGAAGTGAGAGCAGCCATTGCATTTAAACTGAGTAAACAAAGCTATTTAACTTTAGTTAACCCTCAGAACAGTGTATCAGTAAACTCTGATTTTAGTAAATATGAACAGTCTAGAACCTCCTTCACACTTGCCATTTGCTTCTAAGCGCCTCCCTCTGCAGGTTTTGCATTTGCTCAAAAGTTTAAAATACTGCAGACATTCCATTTGCATTAAACATGAATGCACCTTTTACATTTGAACTGAATCTGAACTGCATAAACACTGCAACATTGCAGGCATTGCATGTTTACCAATGTGCATTCCAAATAAACTGTGTTTTGGAACCTAGATGAAGACTGCACCTAATTTGAGTTCTGTGTAAATAAATATACAAACAAACATTTCTTTAGCTAAATAACACGACCATATTCGCAAGAAGGCTCTGATGCAGACCATGCCTAGATATCAAGGGAAATGTAATCATTATTCTCAAAATTCTTGCACAATTTTGCATCCGCACCATCACCAAAATAATGTTTGTTATGGATTCAGAGAGGAAAATTAAACACAGGCGTGGTCAAGCTCAAAAACAACATGTACTGAATGAGAATCTTGGCCTACTATTTTATAATTCAGCATGGTCTGACAGTCGAATAAAGAATATCTCAGTAAGTGTGGAGGGTTCATCTCATTGCTTGTGCTGTTTGGAGTCTCCAGAGGGAAAGTCAGGGCTCAGTGCAGCTAGGGCCTGGTGTCAGTGTTCACTACAAACAAATCTTTCTCTCCTTCCTACCCTGCAAGGGCAACTGAGTTTAACTTACCAAAGCGAACTCTAACCCCTCCCTTCGTAAGAGATTAAATCAGGCGGCTGCCAAAGGAACCTCATCTTTCAATACACAGTCATGCTAACATTGAAGAAATAGACCAGCTTCAAAGACATACAGATTCAAAAAAGGGTAATGGAAGGAAGCAAATTCACAAGGTCTTATCTTTCTGTGAAATTTCAGGCCTTTGTTGTTTTATGCTAATTGTCCCATTCCAGTGCAGCTGGTTTTGATGACAAAAATTTGAAATGTCACCATGTCACTGCCAACTGGCTGACTGGCCAACCAGCCAATGGCAGTCCAGCCACAATTGTGGACCTGGCACGCTTGCCCAATTTCATGAGTAGGTATTATGTTAATGTGCATTTTGTGTTAATTTCCGCCACTTGAAAACGGTTTCCAGACACAAAAAAATGCTTCGTTTTAAAATAGGCACTAGAGCAGCAGCATGAAGTGGCCCGGTTTTATATTTAAATGAACATACTGTGACTAGCCTAAAGAGATGTATTCAAGTGCCAATTCTGAACCGCTGCACCTTATTTGTGCATGCCGCGCATTTGCATGAAGGCAATTATGCGGTCACCTGGGGGTAGTAAAAAATTCCAGGCATACACCTGGCCAGCATCAGAATAAGGCATTTGTGAAGATTAGATTAGTCTCTGGCTTTCCACTAAAGAAAAAAACAGCATTGACACAGTATGAGGAAACACCAGGATTGAAAAGTGGAAAGGTTGTGTAGCTCAAAAAAAGAGAGAAATGCCTTTAGAGCAGTTTTATAATCATGAATATTTACCCTGCCTCCAGTCTGTTAATTGCATGGTAATGCAGATGTCAGAAGCTATTTAATGAAACGAAAGCTTGGTTAATTTGGAGCCTTGGCTTGTTTGTTTGTCACCTAAATGTGACTTGTTTGGTGGAGGTCATACATATTTTTCACCCTCAAATCCTTTAGTTTTCTTTAATAGCAAAACCTCCCAAGGCCAAATGTAATATCTTACGTAAGCCCAATCAACAGCTGAACCATCTCGGCCTTTTGATCGAAAAAGAGCAGAAGCCTCTGCACATTAATATCAAGACTAACAATAAAAGAGAAGCTGTGGAGCGTTTCTGCTCTGCACGTCCAATATCTCACAGATACTTACTGTAAAATCCACCTTGATGAAATCAATGCCCTGTGCAAAGTGAGGATTGAGTCACTGAAAACTTCTGAAGAGTAATTAACTTCCAAATGGAGCAGATTCCCAACTTAATTGGGGCCTATGCCAAGTAATGTCACCCTCAATTCCAACTAAAGACCTGTGTCCTGACGCCAAGGTTGTATAAGTGAGAAGCAGATGAGTATGGCATATTTATAGACAAACTGTCGACATTAACGTACACTGTTCGCTCTGTTACTCAGAGACAGTTTTTGTTTTGTTTTTTTAAATCACAATTGATTTTTAGGCCAAATCCTCTGAAGGTTCTAAGTGGTAGAGTTGCTTCATCATTCCTAAAGAGGTCTTGGCAGAGAGTTGCCTTGGCAGAGTCAGCAAGATGGCATCAGTATAAACAAATTGGAGAACTGTTTCCATAATAAGATATAGTCAGCAGCTTCATCAGAGGGACAGACTCACAGATATGGTAGACAAACTATAGTAGCAAATGCCTGAGTTAGCATTCTACTTGATTTAGCTCTTGGAATACGAGTAGCGGTGCACAGCAAATGGTAAATTGTCATCATTTGATGAATCTATAAGGCTTGGCACTGCATTAGAGGTGAAGACCCAGACAGGCAACAACGGGCAGCCCTCTCCAAATCTCTACAAGCAGAGGCACATTGGGTGAAGATCCGGATCGTCTGAGTATTAGGCTCCCGGGTGGTATAAATAGACCCTCTGTTAAGTATACTCAGCCTAGCCTAGTTACTAAGCATTATTTATTTGTCCTGTGTTTTGGCCTCTAGCTATTGGGTAGAACTGAATGTGACTAAACTTTGGGAGAAACTTGAGAGAAATGTGAAGAAAAACCAATGGTATGACGATTTCATGGGATATTCACTTGACAAATGGAATTGTGGGCACATATTAACAGCAATGTTAGCTGGTGTTTCAGATCTTTGGTATGTATTTTATTTTAAATTTTACCTGCCATGTAGTAAAATAATGTCTTCAAAATATCTGGCTCCTTCAGGTTGGAGTGGTTTGGAACAAGGATATTCATACACAGATGCCACATTTGCTACTGTTCTCAGTTGCAGTCATGCACTGGTGCATTCGACATATTGGAGAGGTCAAGATCTGCTTGTAAACAAAAACTCACATCAAGATCTGATGAGTAGTTTTAGCAACAGTGGCCATTGTTTGTTTATTTTTTATCTCATATTTATATAAACTGTTTTGTTAGAATCCTCAGACAGTTCCACATGTGGATGATTATTTAAGCTGCTAATTTGCACAGCACTATATTTATAAACCCCTTTGATCACCAACAGTTAACTGCATTCATGGATAGAACTGAAATAAGGAAGCTAGCCATAAGAAGATACAGAGTAAAGTGAAATTTGTATTTGTATTCATGTGTTTACCTGATATTTATAGGTCGTGAGAAGATTCCAGCAACGAGAAAAAAACTGATCAAATGCACAATCAACAGCATCAATGCTTTAGAAACCTTTACATGTTCCCAAATAGTTATATTTATGTGCTAAACAATAACATAAACAAATACATCAGTATCCAGATTGCAGGAAATGCCAACATATTCTCTGCTGCTTCTATTTCTAATTCAGAATAAAGTGTATATCTTGGTAACTGAAACATTTTCAGACCCTTACAGAATTTAGATACCTCTTAAGAATACAATCAGTGAACCTGTGTGTAAATTATATTTCATGTAAAACACATCAAAAAGAATGTAATGTAAAACATATATGGATTTATGGATTAAGGTATGACTGGAGTTTGATTACGTATGTGCTCAGTGTAAATAACATATGACCATATTTAGTTATGGTCTAACATTACATTTTGTTAAGACACACTCTAAGTTATAAAATGGCATAAACTCAATACAAAAATAGAGGGAAAAAAACATTATAGCAGTACAAGCTCTGTGTTTCACCATGGGGGCAGCTGGTGGCCTAGTTGTTAGGGCATTCGCCCTGCGACCAGAAAGTCCGGGTTTGATCCCCAAGACCGCTAGGCACTGCTGAAGTACCCTGAGCAAGGTACCGTCCCCACGCACTGCTCCCCAGGCGCCGTGTTCCTGGCTGCCCCCTGCTTCACTTGGTGAATGGGTTAAATGCAGAAGTTGAATTTCGTGCTGTTCACACTGTGTGCAGTGGTGTGTTCACGTATGACAAATGGTCACTTTCACTTCAATTCATCCATACATCGACATCTCACCAGCATAAGTGTCCACCACTATGTCTCTTCTCCTCTATGTCCTGCCCAAGCCTGTAATTAGTATATGCATTTATTTCAGCAAATGCACAGCTGCTTTGGTGCAGCTGGTAAAACAAGAAAATTTCCCTTGTTCACATGAAATCTCTAGGGTTTCCAAACAACATCAGAGGCTTGACATTTGTCAGTAAACAAGCCCAAAACAGCCCTAGTATGAGTAATCATGTCACAAATACTTCTCAGAAACTCAAAACACAAATGTGTATCTCTCTCTATTTTTGCTGTTGTTTTCTTTAGGAGTAGAGCACTTCATAGCCTGAAGCTGATGTTTAAGTTCCAGGTACTGTGGATTTCTATGAATGTTGTGTCAGAATGGTTCTGTAATGAGGTGACCAGGCTAACCCTTCTTCTCTTGAATAGTACTCTCTTTCCTGAAACTGGGTCACTCCCTTTAAATTTTATCAGTGTGTTTTGGGCATCCTTCCATTAGACATTGATCAGCAACAGCATTAAAACTGGTGACAAGTGAAGTGAATCACATTGATTAGTTCATTACAATGTCACCTGTCAAGGTGGTGTTGTTAGGTAGTGAGCGAACAGTCAATTCTTAACATCAATGGAAAAAAATGGAAGTGTAAGGATATAAGCAAAGTTGACAAGGACCAAATCATGATGGCTAGATGGCTAGTTCTGAGCATCTCCAAAGCGACAGGTAAAGTGAAGCATTTGTGGTATGCAGCTGTCAGGACCTACCAAAGCTTGGCCAAGGAAGGAGAACCAGTTACAGGGTCATGGTTGCCCAAGTTTAATTAATGCACATGGGGAGCTAAGGCTCACCCATCTGACCCAATCATACAAAATAGCTGCACAAATTGCTGCAAAGGCTAATGCTGGCTTTGATAGAAACGTGTCAGAACACACAGTGCATCACAGAATAAATGTCAACTGGGTCAGAGCTCCAAAAAAGCCACATTGCAAAAATTGTCAAGGAACGGTGTGAGGAACAATTTCAGGGTGCCTGAAAATTCTGCAGCTCTCATTTTGACTGACTATCTGTGGGACATGCTGGAGAAAGTAATAGTTTACAGGACCTAAAGGATCTACAGCTGGTAGAAAATATCACAATGCAAAAGATGTGGCAAAGTCTGAGTGGGTCTGAGCTAATTCGGTAACACAACTTACAATATTAGGCAGGTAGTTTTAATGTTATGTCAAATTGTGTAGCCCAGGCTTTCAACTTTATACACTTAGTAAATGGTATTTGTAAGAGAATATAGAAAAATCAACCGAGCACAAAGCAAATCAGAACAGATTCATGGTCTAAAAACATTTACCTTTTCGTAGCTGGCTTTAATTCAACAAAACATAAACATAGACTCTGAGTAAAAACAAAGCATACTGCAGCTAAATAGTGTGGCACAGAGCATTAAGAAGCTCATGCAAATGAAAAATTGTCATTTTTTTGGGAATATCTTCAGATCTATCTGCAGTGTAAGTCATACTTTTTAGAGATCATGAATTGCACTGAAGTCTGACAGGCAAGACAGAAGCTCCCTGGAGGCATTGGCTTTCACCCCTGCAGGGCTTGGAAGTGGTGCTAAATTGACGTACTCTGTGATGTATTGGAAATTAGATGTTCCCTGCAGATCAACCATTCTGTTTTTTTTCTTTATAAGGCAGTCTTCAATATAGAGGCAGAACCAGTCTTGGTCAAAAGTATTTCATTCTGGTCCAGGAAGGCTGACTGTCCAACTTGGATAATCACCTTGCTTAAAATGCATGAACTGAACCTGAACTGATGAGCTGAATCAAGTGTGATTAGGGAGCAAAATCACTTGAAGTATCACAATTTTGTCACGCTGCAGGTGGGATGAGATTTGTGTTTCACTGTGATCAAGTTCTGATCGACATTTTAGTGCTGCAGTTCACCTCAACTCGAGTTTCAGTTTTTAGTCAGATTCAGTTTTGCTGGGCTACGGTCAGGTTCAGAGAGAAATCTGTCATGCTACCGTTGGGTCTGGGCACAATTTTGTGAAGCTGCATTTAGGTTCAGATAGAATCCCTTGCTACATTTTAATTTGGATTCCAAACTTCCTGACCTGCGAGTTAGATCAAGTCTGAGAGATTTCCAGGCTGTGTTTGATTTTGTTCAGCCTAATTAAACCTTTACCTCTCAGTCTGCACTAAACAGTCAGCTGAGAATTCGAAGGGCCTGTAACTGGACATGCATCAGAACTAGATCTCAGAAAGAATACACAATGGGACCAACTGGAATTCTGATAGTAGAGAGGAGAGGGATTTACACTGGCGCCCATAATGCGTCACCTAGGGCATTAGCCTGCCTGAAACTGTCACAGGAACTGAATGGAAAGCTATAATGGAGACCAGGTTACTGTGGAATTGTAGGGGGATGGATGCTGTATTGTGTGTGTGTGTGTGTGGTTGTCTCTGGGGTCTTAATTCGGCCATCTGTGCCTCAACAGGTAGAAACAGCATATTAGATCAGAGTCAACACAGAGCAAGCTGAACTCTATCCTTTCAACTCACGATGACCTTTTTCTCCTTTTTATGTATTCCCCACTTCTCTGTTTCATGTGCTTCGGTGTGTGTGCGTACATGTGGGTCCATGTGTCTGAGTGATACTGCGAGAGACAGAAAAGAGAGTAAAGATTTTAGATTTTTTTACTACTACTTTGAAGACGGGGCAGTCCTCGAGGGCACAGAAAATGTTCAGAAATACAGAAAACCAATAAGGCTCGCATAAAACATCACCAGGCTCTCCTTCATCCACTCTGGAAGGAAACTGGACGCTCATCAGGCTCAATAATGATATTTCATGGAATATATTTCATTCATTATTCCAGGCTCCGTGCACAGAAACTTATGAATTGAACTCAATTAGGGCTGAATAACTGCAGGACAAGGTTGATTACCTCAATTCCGTAAGTAGACAGCGGTGAAGCCTTGCTTCAGCTTTACAGGAACGAGGACTGACAGATCGCTTAGCGTACCAAACTAGGAATGATTCTGCTTGTTTGTGGTTCTAGATGATGTTTTGCAATTCCATGAAACTGAAAAGTAAGCATTTAAGCATACAGTGCAACACAGATGGGTCAATTACAGTGTAATTGCAGTTCATGCTAATCATGTTGTTGTGGGGAGGGGGGTTTACTGGAACCATTCCCAGAAGTCATAGAGGAAAAGACAAAAAGAAACACCCTGGACAGGTCACCAGGCCATCGATTACACCGCAGCTACAAGAATCAGCTTCTCGGGTTAGCATTGTGTATAGAGGATTCAGTATTCTCGGGGTATGTTTACCACTGGTTTGGGCTTGTGTTTGATCACCATTCACTTTGTATTCTGCTTTCTCTGAAAGGTTACCATGCTTACAACACTCACAGCTTAATATTCTGTCTACAAGCCTCCGCTCCTTGTAAACTGTTGTTGAGTCGTGTAGTCTCCCTCGCTTCTCCACTGCTATTCAGCTTCTGTTCCAATCCCTTGGGAACAGAAGAGAAAAAAACAGATTTCTTGGATTACCGCCAACATCCCACCAAAACATGCTGGATGCATTTTGTTTGTGTTGAGATTATTTTCTTACAGGCTTCTTTTTTCCGTCTCTCTCTTTCTCCCGCCTTCTTCTTCTCACCCATTGTTGGACATCCCCTCTAGTGTGGCAGGTCACACTCTGATCCAGATCATCAGAAAATCTGCAGGGAATCTGGCAAACCTCGCTCAGCAGACACAACAAAACCTCTCCGCTGGGTCCGTGGGGCATTTCTACAACCCGCTTATTCATTTTTCGGCAGTGTGCCTCCTCATCTCTGGGGATTTCAACTAAACAAACATGGACACAGCAGATATTGTTCACCAACCTTTGATTTTGTTGCTTGTGCTTTGGTTTGAAAACACTTATGCTTAATGAGGGCTACTGGGAAGATGCTGATCAGATCCTTTTTGTGTTCTTTAGGAGAGGCAAGTGGGACATGGCACTCTGCCCATGCCTGACCTGGTGCAGGGCACGGTGCATCCATGTGCCAGGAAAAGCCAGGTGAAAGGCAAGGCCATCTGGCTAAAGCCAGCCCTCCAATTGTCCGGACTCCACTGGATGTTAATGGCTGCTTTGTTTGTGGCATGAATGAGTCACAGATGGCCTGCGGTCAGCAGCTCTTCTAACTCACTCCAACAACTTGTCCAGCGGAGGACAAGCACAGATACAGGCACATTCACTGTAAATTAAATAAGCCTGTGCCATGCTATTTATATACAGTGGTGTAATAGTGCAGTGTTTACAGTATAATGGTTTGGCAAGTAGGTAATTTTCCCCATGTGTATTTTATATGTGATTCTCTAATCCTATAACAAGTGGCCACAGGGCATTTAGAAAGAAGGCACTGCTCTCTCTATATACATAGTAACAAGCAGAACAGACTTTGTGGCACAATGAGAATAGCTGATGTATTAGAAAAGTGCACTTTTATGTTTCAGTTTCTGTTTGTAGGCTAAAGCCTTTGTCACACACACACACACACACACACACACACACACACACACACACACACACACACACACACACACACACACAC
>JBBPDE010000031.1:12889765-12900734 GCA_037974605.1 Nannopetersius ansorgii | reverse complement strand
TGTGTGTGTGTGTGTGTGTGTGTGTGTGTGTGTGTGTGTGTGTGTGTGTGTGTGTGTGTGTGTGTGTATGTGTGTGCAGGATCTTCCCTGGGGCTTAACCTACAATAATGGCACTTAATGGATGCAACTGTGCATTAAAAAGCACCTGTCTGCTTCAGTGGCCACTTTATTGGAAACACTTGCCTTGTAGCTCCACCTTGCTGATAAAGCTATCATGGCTAAGGGAGCACTCATAATCTAGCAGTGATCCTGATGTGTGTAGAAATTGTGGGAACACTGCTGTGACGCAGCAGGACCACATACTAACATGTACTATAGAACTGCAATAGCATGCCACAGCCATGTGAGTGACACTGCTGTGCTCAGAATGGCCCACAAACTAAACAACATCTGGATTCCAACAGTCCTATAGTCAGAGACCGAACAGTGATGAATTGGGAAGAGAGTGTCTGATAAAGTGTGTAGCACAGTAAAAAGTCTCGAATCATCCATTTCTTTATATTTTCTTTGAATAACCGTGTTGGTGCAAAAATACTGTTTTATGCACGACAGGCTGTCTTATATTTGTTATATTGAGCAGATTAAACTAAAGAAATTGATGGAAAAGAAACTGCCACAATAAAACAATAAAAGATTTTATACACTTTCTCCTACAAAATTGCTGCTGGTTTTGAGAATCACACACATTTCTACCATCCAAATGTGTTCCATCAATGTTACTGAAGATGAAAACTGGATTTTAAGGCTTCTAAGGCTGTGAAAGGGGTTACAGAGGGTAGGTTTTTCTCAGGTGTGTCAGACCTGGTGAATGAATGGCTCCCTCTCCTGTATGGCTGCAAATCCAATAAATGCACATAAAATACACAACCACTCAAAAGTTTGGGCACACCATCTCATCCAACGGTTTCCTTTGTTTTTTATTATTGGCTACATTGTAGATTCATATTGAAAACATTACCTATAGCTCTGATGACAGCTTTGCACACTCTTGGCATTTTTTCAAACAGATTCCTGAGGAATCGACCTGAAATTTAATGAACATTTGTTCTTCTTCAAGAGTTCATTAGTGGAAATTATTGCCTTCTTAATGCCTTCTTTCATGCCTAGTTGTGATGGTCGGGTTGGTCCACAGTTAGTGATCCCATTTCATTATGGTTTTACTCCACATTATAGCAAGAACCACTTAACTACGGAAAATGAAACAATATTCAATCATTACCTTATTTTTCCTCCAAGATTTCTGTTTACTGATTCTGATATTCTGGTTTGTTTTTGTTTACTGCTTAATTCCATGTGTTCCTTCATCATATTGTTTGTTTTCAACATTAATCTACAATGTAGAAAATAATAAAAGCAAAGAAAAAGCATTGAATGAGAAGGTGTGTCCAACCTTTTTACTGGTAGTGTATGTATGATGAGTCATGTTGTTATTTATCTGGTGTCTTTTCCATTGCTACGTTTTTTTTTCCAGCCTCAAAATTGTTTGGCTGAAAGCATGGGGGCATAACGATGGCACATTATAATTAAAAGGGAATTTAAGAGCTAATCTTTTTCTTAACTTCACATAAGCAGTCAGATATTTGACACTGTTTATTTTCAGACAGTCCTGAAGAATTGCACTTAAAGTTTCATTACGAGGTCTCGCACTTCCAATCGCATGTGATGTGTTTTGCAGCGCAGATGGAAAATGAAAGATGAAAACTGTGAAATGAATTGCACTGACCAGCTTGTCATAACCCAATTACTCCAGCTCTCTCCGCCATCAGCCAGGTCCAAACCACCCTGTCTCGCTTCATCTGCACAGACTAATCGAAGCTTGTGTTTGCCTATACGTTTCCAATGAGGCTGAATAAACATCCATGAAATTACATGGTTAGTATTTACAGATTTGGACAAATAGGGTGACGGAGCCTCTGTCGGGGGGTCACTCCTGCTGGAATTGACGCAGTCCCTTGCCCAGTTTTTACAAAATTTTACAAAACTGTGTAAGTATTGATCAACACACTGTTATTAATTGAACACAGCATATCATACTTCTTTTATTTAAATCTCAATGAAATACAGAGTAAAGTGCATTGGGATGACAAATTACTTTTTTCTGACGAACTACATTGAAATCGATCAGATTAGTCATTGCAATTACCGATTGGATGAACTGGACTAATGGACATATATGTGTGATGTATGCAACTAGATAAGGCAAATTGTACAAACTCTGTCTTGGCCTACAGTTAAGCAATGTAAAGGGCAAGGAAAAATCTGTGTAACACCATGTCCATTTGTTTGCACTGTGGTAAGTTGATCAATGGAAGAATTTCTCTCTTTCTTGGCTTCCTCTTTATTCCTCTGGAAATCACTTGAACCCTTTTTTTTTACCTATCAATGGCAGGCCGTGTCCAGCGGCTCAGGCAGCCGGCCCTCAGGGCTCAGGGAGATTGGCTCCTCTGGAACCCGGCGATATGGACTGCTGCCCAATTTCCTTCGGCTAATTAGCTTTGCCACCATTTTCTCCTCTCTTGCCTTATCGGAGCAGGAGACGTGTCTGTTCTTCATCCGTCCTCATGTCGGAACAGAAGAGCTGCAGGGACAACTCGTGTAGAAGCTCTGACTGACGCGGGGATTAGAAGCTACTTTGCTTTTGTTTATGAGAACTATTATTGAAGTTAAAAGTCAAGAGGGTCACATATGACCAATGAGGTGTAATATGGTGCACTGGTGAGATTCCACTGAAATGCAATTCAGCTGGGAGACTGAAGTGTAAGATGTAGAAAGGCCAATGAAAGAGAGTGAGTAGGAGACGAAAGTGGCATATTTCAGCATCCCTGGAGTAAAGTGCCCTGATTAACAGCACAAATATTGCCCGTGTGCCATCTGTTAAAGATGTGTGTGTAGGTGGTTAACTAGAGTTTGCCCAAATCAAATATTTGCAAAAATAATTTGAACCAAGTTCTGCAATCACATTCAACTCTTAACCACAACAACCTGAATGCAGATATTTCACTGTGACAAGGGCTTTAAATAGAAGGAAAACATTCATTTTCACACCCCATCTGAACTAAACCCTAGTCTCCAGCATATAAAGTGTTAGTGTTGCCTTCTACTCTACAGTACTGTGCAAAAGGCAGAGCCCTTTTGTTCATTTATTTCAAGTGAAAATGGCCATTTAGTACAAGGTAATTACTTTTTTATTGTCAGAAAACATGTGACAGAACAGTACACAGAAACCTCAACAATTAAGTATAAAAAGCAGGTGTTTAAATATTTGGTGCAACCCCCCTTCACCCTTATTAGTTCCCATTCTTTAAGGAGAATCAGTTTCAGTGTTTCTGTGGAAATTTTTCCATGTTTCTTGCAAACATCTTCAATTCAGTCTTAAAAGTGGGCTGTACTTTCTGCTTAATCAGTGGTCTACAAAACTCTAGTCCTCCTCTCAGATACCCAGTGTTTTAGTGTTTCAGTCTTTCAGGGTTTTCTTTCCTTTTTTTCAATTAAGGGCTTCTTGAAGATCAGCACATCCTTTCTGATCCAGAGTCTTGAGTCATCATTCCCACAGTTGAAGAATAAACAGAAACATCCTTTCTATTTCAAAGATGAACCAAGAGTGGGGCTTGATTTTCTCCTCAAAGATAAAAAAAAAATCTTTGACGTTTATCTGTTAATGACATTTTTATTCATGCAGTTGACTCCTGCATGGTTGTTAAGTCCCATCTTTTCTTTTTGATTTTTTTCTGCTTAATCTTTACAGTAGTGGGTAGTTGCTCGTATGTTGTAATGTCAGTAAAACCTTCAGGGGAAGCCTTTGTTGGCAGGACCTCTTAAGTTTTGAGATTGGAAGAATAGATTTTATAAAGCTAAAATGTGTGTATGATGCTAAAACATACTATACAGTCAGCAAAGTTACATAAAAATAAGAAATATAACAAAACACATATCAGATCTGTCACATAACTGTCTGGGCATGATTCTGATATTCAGATGACTGACAACCTTTAGTCCATTTTTTATCAATACTATTCTGCTTTTGCCACCTGTACTATTCACTGTCCCATCCTTTTAACACTTAGTAGTCTTGTGTTGGACCACAGTCCTAAAGAGACATTGTTTTGTAACACTGTATATGGTTGACATGACAATAAACTTACTTGACTTGAATTTCATGGAACCCGAGCTGACCCATTCATTCTTTTCTAGGGATGAGGACAAGCCAAAGCACCTTACTGAAATGGACAATGACCAATGACTGAGGCCATATAAAATGGCATTTTTATTCAACAGGGCGCTGTTGCAGCCTGAAGGATAAAGGGCAGGGACTCCCACCTCCTCTGGCGATTATGTGTGCATGTTAACATGGCCATCCTCATGCTTGTGTGCTAATGGTAGGTTAACTATCATTCTGTAGTGTTAATGTTGCAGCTGCGTGGAGCAACAGCAGTAAAAGAAGTGGAATGTGCAGGAGCACTCTGACAGGTGACTGGACGGCCTCTCTTTCTTCTCATGGTTGTTTACTCACCCGATCGCAGCAAATGACCATTTGCAGTCCGCTGTCATTTCACACCTTGTTATGATTTCATTTAGAGAGAAAAACACACCCGCACACACACACACACACACACATACACACACTCACCGCATTCTGGACGGCTTTTTGCAGAGTTTCAAAGAACTTTCAATCAATATCTCTGTTCAACAGGCGTACAGACAAAAACCCATTATTTTTTATCATGCAGTTGGAAAACGAAAGTGCTTTCAAAGAAAATGACTGAAATAAACACAAGCACAGTCTTCTTTCCCCCTTTTTTTTGGTCAAAAAGCAATCCTCTTTCTATTCAGAAATTCAATTCCACATCTCCCCGGCTGTGAAACAAATAATTCAGCAACACACAGCAATAAGTATGTTTACTTATGGGCATTAATATCACAGTAATCAGTGTCTTATCATATAATGATTAAAGTCTGGTTGTTTGCTAAGCCAGTACATCTCTTTCTCTCACGTTCTTTCTCTCTATCTTTCCAGGGGAAATGTATTCAAAAGACTGTCTCTTTTATTGTCCTCTCCACTTACACTTCTTCACATCTTCACTATAATGATGCATACACACATTCAAACGGTGAGGGTATGAGGAAGAAAGCCATGAGTGATGGGCACTGACAAAGAGGCACTCCTAATGCCCGTCTAATGTATTTCCAGCTAACGGCTTGCTCCAGGGCTTCGGGTTTAAGCCTTTTGTTTTTGATGGTGAGGCCGTCTGATGAGCTCTAAAGGGAACATAATACCATGTATGAATACAGTTTTATTTGTTGGGTAAGTGACGTGGCTTTTCACACATGACCTGCCATCTACTCGGATGCAAATTGATTTCATCACATTTGTCCATTTCTTGTGTGTCTCACACCATTTCTGTTTCTTGAACTAAAGAAGGATGGATTGAATGAAGATATTGGACAAAATGGAGGAGCTTAAACAACACAACTGACATCAATATATATTTGAATGAACTTCAAGAAAGCCTCCTGAAGCCTTGGGTGTGTCTAGAGCACTCACAAGATTTTACCTCATCTGCTTCTTTTTATTACTGATGGAAATTGTATTTAGTGCTATCTTACCTAAAGAGTCACCAGAGTTACCTAAAGTGTCTCCTTTAAAATCCACACCCTTAGTGATCAGTGTGCCTTATGTCTTCATGTTTCTAATAATAATACAGCTCTACTTGACTTGACTAATAGTAAACCATATTAGCATGTGGATTCTTAGTGTTACAATGTTGTATTGTGTTTATTACTACACTAAGCTCCATGCTGCCCTTATGGTTGTATGCATCTTTACTAACATACATTAAGAAAGCTTTTCACATTCTGAATGCTTTTCACATCACAATGGAAATGCTTATTTTTGATCAGTGGAACAGCGAAAAGCATATTCCTACTTGAGTTTTTACACTAAATGTGTTTTTTTTTCTAATTAATGCAAGAAAAGCATTGAGAAATGTTTGTGTGTGTGTGCGCATGTTTGTGTCTTTTGGACTCTACAGGGTTTAAGAATAAATAAAATGAACATTGAAAAAAACATAGTTTTGACCAGATTTTAATCATCTTACCCAAACTTTTCTGACAGATTCTGACACAGCTGAGAAAGCTCTCCAGACAGCATCACTAAAGTCCAATGATCAAGATATTGCCAAAACCGGCTTTTACACAGAGCATAATCTGGGCCCAGAAGAAAACAGACTCAATGGCCTTGAATCATTCATTTGGGATCATTCAGTTAAACTGAATGATTCATTTGGCGCTATCCAACAGGACTGAATCATTAATTTGGGAGCAAACAGGCAAATCAGTAAACAAGAGCATGCTTTCTAGTAGATTAGAGGGTTCAAAAGAGCTATCTTACAGAAAACCACTAGTGATGCATGGCTTCTGAATTGAAACACTAATCCAGTGATTGAAATGAACTGTGGATATTTTGTCCCGCTGAGAGAGTGGTGCTCCATGTTTAGAGGCAGTGTGGAAAGACACATAACTAAGTGCCTATTTCAAATTGTACATTCTGATGACCTCTAAAGGTGCAGCTGGATTCCAAACAAGTTTCAAATGGGCTTGAGTCATGGCATGCGTGTTTTAAATGTGGTGTACATCTGTTCCTTATTTGTGCTGCTTATCCTTTACTAGGGTAATGTCTATTCCAACAGAATAGGGTGAAAGAAAGGTAAACACCCTAAAGAGAGCACATTAAACTTTAAACGGTTAAATGTTTGTTAACTAAATGAATAGAAAGTGTACATTAAACATTGTAGAAAATATCCAATATGTAAATATTTCAGCTGTGTAATGTGTACTTATTATCACTTTAAAAAATCAACAGAACCTCTGAAATTACCAAGGGCATTCAAACTTTTGCATTCAGGTGTAATAAAGTGGTGAGCACAAACCCTGACTGTGGGAAAGCAAATCAGAAGCACGTAGTTGAGTGGCATATAATTACATAAAAAATATTTTTTTTTCAAAGTAAACAAATATATTTTCTTTCTTTTGTTGCTTAGATTCAGATTTATTTAAACAGAGTAAGAGAAAGAAATCAAGAGAGAGAGAGAGAGAGAGAGAGAGAGAGAGAGAGAGAGAGAGAGAGAGTTAGAGAAAGATGTACTTTCTGTAGAATAATTTTTTACAGAATTGTTTTGCAGGATACTGATTAAGTTTCCCTATAATTTAGCCCAACCGTCTTGGAACACTTTACCCACTTTAATTACATGGTATTTTTGAAAGCTTAAGGGAAACCAGAAGAAAGTGTTACCAATGTAAAAAAGTCTTGACAAGATTGAGCCGAACATGTGCTGTCATCGCTGGCCTTCACGCCTGTGCTGATCTGAGAACAGCATGCTGTCGCTCCTATAGGAACATCACAGCACAAGGCTCTGGACGCGGACGTTCAGAGAGCGATCCACAGATGAGACAAGACAATTCCAAGAAGAATGTCTTCTCTATATAGTGTCCGCTGCATTTTTATCAAGTCATCAGAGCGTACAGAAATCGCAAGGGTGTGTGTTATATTTCATACACTGCAAGTTCAATAAATGAAACTTCACAGACATGAAGGAAACTTTTGCGCGCCTACAGAGCGCAGAGGCGGATCAATAGGCATCGACTTGCTCCCAGAGCAACACACCACTTACTCCAGATGAAGTATGTGCTTGTGCTCCTTTAGGTATCAATTACATACAAAATAAAAGGAAAAAACAGGTCAGTTCTACTGTATGTTCTCCCTCAACAAATCCAAAATATTTAATTGCAACTTAACTCATTAATTAACCATCTCCAAATCTTGCTTCCATGATTTTCTTCAGATATTGTTTCCAAATATCAAGACTTTCTTGTATGTTAATTTGGTCTTGAGGAACAGTTCTCCAGGCTACCTGAAGGACTTTCAAACACTCTCATTTCCAGCCCAGTCTCTGTACCTGACCAGTTTCAGAGGAATGTTTTTGTTGGTTAAGGCACACAGTGACCCATATATGAATCATTCAAGCAGAACAAATAGCATCTAACTGAAGTCCTGAACCAGTGAATAACCAGGAGCAGGTGATTCCAGATGATCAGCCAGTGATCAGTATATTGGTGGTGCTGAATGCTGAATGGCTGGAATGCCTTTATCTAGGCTCCTTGTATCTTTAGGCACTTTGCAGCCTGTCAGTAAAACCTTTGTTTCCATGGCTTTCAATTAATCTACTCAGTATGGCAAATATCAGACACCCTATTGCAGTAAAACCTTTGTCTGAAGAACTTTTCCCATTTACTATTTTTGTTCAGCCAGAACTGAAACGTTGGTTAAACAAGGCAGGCGTTAAATCACAAATCAGTCTTCATGGCTAAGATGCAATTTGCAATACATTTCAACTCCAAATACTTCTATCTTCATAACTGCATTTTTGTAATTTCACAATTAAATTTTCTGTTAAGGTGCTTAAACGTAACTGTTCCACTTATTCCACTTATTGTACAGAGTGTTTTAATTGTTAACTTAAACTATATTCTCCTCTTAGTATACTTTTTATTTTTGGTAAGTTGTACTATTTCTTTTTCTTAATATATTCGAGTCTGAGTATATTTTATTAGATATCCAGGTATTTTTTATTCTGTATTGTTCTGTCTTGTCTGAGTATGCAGTCGTGATGTGAACAAGTTCTCTGATTCTGATTCTGATCTTGTTTTTCTTAAGCATATGCAATGTTTAGAGAACCTTTCTATTCACAGTCAGATTTTACTTGAAAATTAAAGAAGGAAAAACTCACACATTGGCTATTTCTGCAAAAATGTTGGGTAACATTTTGTTTGAGGAAGCACATTTTCTACTTATTCATATTTTTAAGATGTAAAAATCCCTAAAGGAGCTGAATGAGATATTGAGTTATAAAAAAGCTTTTTGATTATGGAGCAAGCATGATGTAATGTAATGTAATGTAACATTAGAATAATGTAATGTAGAAGTAAAGCAGATTTCTTTGGGGATATCTGTTTTCTTCAGAAAACTGTGTTCACTTGCTTTTATACCAGAATTTTCCTTGAAAGGGTCAAGGCCAGCGGTTTAGGTTGTAGGGGCTCAACAAAAATTTAGCTGACTTTGAGCATTTAAGCTTGATTTAATATGTCTGGAGATTTAACATTGCTTTTCTAAAGATAATACACGATAAGATAATCCTATGTTAGCCCAACAGGTTGTATATTGGAACTGAAGTGGACAGAACATGAGAATAAAGTAGAGGCAGCATAACCAGTAAAATAAATTTTCTACATTGCAACAGTATAAAAAAGTATACAAATAGAATATAAATATAAATACGTATTTCTGTGTATGAACAGTATATGTGTATATATACATATATGTATATATGTATGTATACTGTGTATGTGGTGGAGGCAGTGGCCCAGCAGGTAGGATACATGCCTCTGGACCAAGAGGTTATGGGTTCGAATCCTACTTTCAGCACACCACCACAGAGCAAGCTGCTCTGCACCAGGGAGACTGCCCCCTGTAGATAGGGAATGGAATATATAAATGCATAAAGAAATGAGTTTCCTCAAATTGTAATAATTAGAATAATTTGGTGTTTATTTATAAAAGTCTAGTTTCAATGTGAGAAACCCAGACTTCTTGCTCCTGCATTTCGCAATTCGGTATAGAATGTTTATCTCCTCTGCTGTGGACCGAGCAGGTTTCTGCTGCGAGAAGGCTGATGGGTGGGTTGTGAATGGCAGGTTGTGAGCACTGAGTAGAGTTTTGGGTCTGCAGTAAGCACAGATCGCCCACTGAAGAGGTCGGCCGAGGTAAGCAAGTGGGAGGCTATGAAGCGTAGAAAATGCTGGCTGAAGAAAGCTTTGTAAAGAAAGTCAAGCAGTGATAGCACACACACACACACACACACACGCACACACACACACACACACACACACTGGTACAAGTCTCAGCCTTTCATGCATCATCCTTGATGTTTCCAGCTTGAATGAACAACAATGAGAGAACTGAATGCTTTACATCTGTTTTTTTGCTGCGATAGTGTGTTTGCTGCTTTGACAAAAGAAATGCCTTGTTTAATTAATCAGGCACACGTGAGGCTTTTTTATGGATTCAGGTTTGTTGGATGATCGTTTGAAGATCGTATTAAGTCAGCTTCGAGTGATAAATCAGATCATTCACTGAGACGTCAGCGTTTGTATATGAGATGTTTTGAAGTCTTGCTCTCAGGACCAAGCCAGGATATAGAAGATCAGGTTTCAAAATTCAAGATTCTGTTAAATTTACAATATTATATTTACAAAACAATCCTACCATGGCACAGTGGGATCTTTGTTGTCTCACACCACCAGGGTTGGGGGTTTAAATCCGGGTGTGTGGAGTTTCTCCTTGTGGTGGTGTGGGTTTCCTCCAGGGTCTCCGGGTTTCTTCCCCTCAGATCCAAAGGGATTCTAAACTGACTGTGGGAGTGAGTGAATTTTGTGTGTGTGTGTGTGTGTGTGTGTGTGTGTGTGTGTGTGTGTGTGTGTGTGTGTGTGTGTGTGCGATGCAGTGTGCTGGCACCCTGCCTGGTGTAAGTCCCTGTCTGGTGCCCATAGACCCCAGGAAAGGCTCAGGGTACGCATGATCCTAGTGAGAATTAAGTGGTTACAGAAAATGAATGAATGAATATTTACATTATTATTATAGTTACAATAAAAAGAAAATTTAAATTGAAGTATTAAAAAAGCATAGAAATAGTATATGTAAACAAATGTAATACAAACATTAAGTGTAAGTGTAAACAAGATTTGAAGTGCAAAGATAAAGAATAGAGTATAGTGCTGTAAAGTGCAGTGTGATGAATGCTGTTGTGTACATTCATACAGACATACATACATATATTTCTACACACACACACACAAACACACACACACACACGCACACACACACACACACACACACACACACACACACACACACACA
>JBBPDE010000031.1:12861417-12872345 GCA_037974605.1 Nannopetersius ansorgii | reverse complement strand
AGACTGTCCCCTGTAGTTAGAGAATGGAAGTCGCTTTGGATAAAAGCATCTGATAAATGCCATAAATGTAAATGTAATGTGTGGGGGGGAGGTGATGCGCCACACCTGGGCATCACCATGGATACTGGCAGGCTTCTGGGGGAGTAAGGGAGGGGCTGAGGGGAGTAGCCGGAGGCAGAGAATTTCTTTTCCCCCCCTTTTATTGGCACCAAGCACAGCACAGCACAGCATCACCCCCACAGCCACGGGAGCAGCAGCATGCTGGCTAGCTCTCTCTTTCCCTTGTTCTCTCTTCTAGCTCCGACTCTGAACTCCAACTCCTACTGCTGCTAGACAACGCCCCTCCCCCTTTATAGTCCCACAGAAAACCCGGGAGTTGCCACGGCGATGAGCCCAGGTGCACTTGTCGCCCCTCCCACACTCACACGCTGATCCCGCGTCCCCCACACCACCCCTGGCCCAAGCATGGACCCCCAACGAACCCACCATACCCCTTCCATTAACCCCTAAAGGCCCAGATCGCCACAATACTGTACATTTATTTATTGGCGAAGAATGTGAAGTGTAGTAATTATTAAGTGAATAGCATGCAAATGTAGAACATCAGTATCTGTAAGAACTTTCACACTTACGTTTGCATGGTAAAGCTATAAACCTCATGTCTGGTAGACTTTGTGGACTTCTTTCAAGTCAGAACACATGGTTACTCCTCTAAGAGTAGACTTTTTAGCAGAATGGGCTGTTAACCAGTGTGGTGTTCTTTCAACCATTACTGCTTGGCAAATGCATTTACTCTTCTTCTTCTTCATACAACCTATTAATTATTTTTTTAACTATCAGTCCAGCATGAAAAACACCTCACAGCAACAAAACATTGAACTATAACTATTCGCCCACATGCTAACTTGGTGCTGCAATGGATTAGAGTGAAGCAACCAAACCCCGCAAGGCAGGAGATCATCAGCACTCACCTGGGCAAGTCTCATAAGGATTAAACTGAAGCTTCTTTTGCTCTCTCTTCCTCTCTCTTTCTTTCTTTATCTCTCTCTCTCTTTCTCTTTCTTTATCTCTCTCTTTCTCTCTTGATCACTATCCATCTTTCCCTCTCTCTCTCTCTCTCTCTCTCTCTCTCTCTCTCTCTCTCTCTCTCTCTCTCTCTCTCTCTCTCTTTCTTTCTTTCTTTCTTTTTCTTGATCTCTCTCTCCATCTTTCTCTCTCTGGCTGGTGATGAGCAAACCATGTGGTGAGTAAACACTTTTAACTGATAGTGTACACAATGGAGAAAGATTTTCAGTAGTTATAGATAAATGTGATACCAGTCTTACTTGATCACTGACTGCTGTGGGCTTGTTATCCATGGCCCTGTCACAGGGAGCAGAGTGGGTGTTGTGCTGACTCTGCTGATGCAAATATGTATCACTTAATAGGTTTGCTGTGATTATTAATATTTGTTTTCATGGAGAGATGGTGGGGAGGTTCTTGTGACTGTAAAGCGTATAGGCCATTTCTTTCTTCCTCTCTCTCTCTCTCTCTCTCTCTCTCTCTCTCTCTCACACACACACACACACACATACACACACACACACAAACACACACACACACACATGCACAAACCGGAATGTGACCTGTCAACATTTGTTTAGCTAGTAATTGGTGCAGTGGCAGCTCGTCCACCCTGCCAGTCGGGCTGTTTTAACCTCAGTTAATTCCGCCGAGGCAGCCACGCAATTAGTGCCACCATTTGAGTTGTTTTAGTGAGGATCACTGATGTTAACCACAGTTGAGCTTCCACCTTTCATGTGAGTCACCTCAGCACACAATAACAATCTCATCTAACAGAGTGGGACACCCCCCACACCTCCAAACTGCAAGTAAATAAATGAAATTCCTATTTCAAGGCTGATAGAGGGTCTCTAAAGTAGCTAATAGGGCACAACGTCAAGCCACACACCGGCTTGTTTGGGGATACAACACCAGTCAAAAGTTTTTGCACTCCACAGTTATCCATTTACTTTTATTCTTGTTAAGCATTGGAACGATGTTGAAAAATTGAAAAACTATAAATGTCAAGTTTTCTTTATAACATGGAAATGTAACAGTGCATGTCCGACATCCTATTATCTGGCTGTGTGGTGATGCAGAGTCAAGTTTTAGACTGTCCTTTAACTTTAAATGCACTTGTTAACCGTTTAATAATATGGCTTTTTACGGGTTTAGAAGCGATACATTGAAAATATAAAACAGGTTGATAATGCAGGAAGTTAATGTATTTGAATACTGAGTGTATTTTTAGTAAATATTAAGTGAGTAACATACAAATGTAGAAAATATCCTGCAGTGCCTGCAACAACTTTTGGGTGGTAATATGCATGTGAAACATGATTCTAAAAGTCCTTACTGAGGCTTCAGCCAAATAATAGCACAGCTTTCTATTAAGCGCAGATCTGCAAGAGTGCTCAACCCTCCTGAAGACAAACAGAACACTTTGCCAAATTACCCCAGTCGTCTCCGTGATTTGTGAGCGAGTTCCACCAGTGACGTCCTCAAGAGAACTTTCATTCATCACTGCCAGGATGCCGTCCTGCATCATTGTGTGATGAGGAGATGAAATTGTTCTGGCACCATAATAAGTGGCAGATTGAGGCACATTTGGATCAACCAAACAATGCTAAATCATTATCATTATATGCAATATCTGTATTATTATGTACAATTGTCTGATTGTGTGCAAAATCTCAACTTATGTTATGTATGTCACTTATGTCGCTACTTACTTATGTGTAATATCGCTATTATAGTTCCATTCACCATAACTTATGTAACTATTATGTGCAATAACAGACTCGGTATAGAGAACAACTACAAACCACTATTTGTGTTACTGGTAAACTACTTCACCACAGCATTCTGTGAATATAATAAACTACAGAGTGTTTTTTGAAGCTTTATTTTGACTTTATATTGTATGTTCTTGTTTCTGTGCCTGTGCAGTCAAAGCATAACACATTTCCTCCTGACTCTGATTCTCCTGACTCTCATTCTCTTTCTCTTTCTCCCTTCTCCTTCCCTCTCTCTCTCCTTCTCTCTCTCTCCTTTTCTTTTGATCACAGATGTGCATAATGTGCAGGCATACCAGTAAAGGTTTTGACCCACAGTGAGATTTTACTCCTTACACTCAATATTCTTTATTAACAAGTAAATGTATATTTTGTTCACAGTATGTGCCATTTGAGATTGACAATTATTAGCCAGAATGTGATGACCGCATTTCTGGCCACCATATAAAATGTCAGTAAACCTCTGCACCTACACTTTATAATTCTGTTTAGTTTTGTCATGTCGGCGTTTGAAAGGAAGAAGGGGAAGGACGCACAGTTAAGCAGGCCAGGACAGATGAGGCTTCAAACCAGGTGCAAAAAAGAAGGCAGGACTCGTGCTCTGGTCTCTGGCCAAAAACAACAAAAGAAAAAACCAGCAGGCAGGCGGGGAGGGACAGGGATTCCTGGAATGGAACATAAACTAAGAAAGCTGGGCACGAGTCTGCAAAAAAGCAAAAACAGAGAACATGAGTATGGGGAAATCAGGACAAAAGGAAAACAGCAATCGAACGCCAAAGGAGAACAAATACAGACACACAAGACTCGGGGCAGACTAGGCTTAAGAGGAGAATGAGAGGGGACTACAGGTGAGTACAGGTTGTATGAGGAACAGAATAAACCGAGGGAACAAGGGCTGCAGGGGATAACCAAGCGGGATTGGAACACAAGCAGACTGGGTACAGAGACAGAACAGAGAGTGGGGAAAAGGAAAACTAGTATTCAGGGAAAACTACTAGGGGGGTGTCTACTAGGGGACGGCGAGGCGGCCGTGACAAGTCTATTTCAGTTATGTTAATTGTCAGTAAGTTACACACAGTTTATTAAGCATACATGTTTTATTTGATGGTACACAAGTTGGCTATTTGACGTGCACACATTTGGTTGCTTAGTTTAACTTTGAATTTAGTTTGAGTTACCGGTGCAGGGGATGTTGCTGGTGCTGCAGGGTAGCGACGTCTGGCCAGGCTGACTGAAAGGGATGGAGAAGTGGCCAGTTGGGGTGAACCTAGTAGCTGCAGCTTTATTTTGGGGGGGGGGAGGGGGGGGGGGGGTTGAGTCTGTAGTTTGGGGTTTGTTGTTTTCTTTGGGTTATTGGTGGTTTGATCTTTTCATAGATTAGGTTGGATTATGTATGTATGGGTTAAGATAATCGCTTTATTGTCTGGGGTTATTGTTTAGTATGATTGTTAGTGTCTAGTGTTTGTATGTTATCCCCTGTGTTTTGAGTTGGTCTGATCAGCCACAGTATATGTGTCCTCTGAAAGTGAAGTGAAAGTGACCATTTGTCATACGTGAACACACCACTGCACACAGTGTGAACAGCACATTCAACCTCTGCATTTAACCCATTCACCAAGCGAAGCAGGGGGCAGCCAGGAACATGGTGCCCGGGGAGCAGTGCGCGGGGACAGTACCTTGCTCAGGGTACCTCAGTGGTGCCTAGCGGTCTTGGGGATCGAACCCGACTTTCTGGTCGCAGGGCAGATGCCCTAACCACTAGGCCACCCAACTGCCCCAGGGGTGAGGGGTGAGTTAGTTTGTTATTTCTTTTTGTTAGTTCTCCGTTTGTGGAGTTTTTTTGGTGACCCCTTCCTCATGGGCCCGAGGGTTTCCTTGTGAGGTTATGGAGCACTGTTTTTATTCTTTGATAAATAAATGTATGGGTTTTTTTTGGATAATTATCCTGTGTTTCCTCATTGCCTTCCGGCTCGGTCCGTCACACAGAATATCACACTTAAAGCCAGAAAAACCTTTTTGGAATCAGCACAGTCAGACATCAGAAGACAATGGAAGGCATCCCAACCTGGTCGAGGAAGCTTCTATTTCACCAGTAGATTTAGCTGCAGGAGCAATTATGGAATTAAAGCAAGTCAAGTGGTTTTCCCAGAGGTGGAGAACCTGAGAAGCATCGCCAAATGCTTTTCCTGCCTCCAGCAAGGCAGCAGTGTGTTGAAAGACCCTTATTTAAAGAAAAATGTAGAAAATATTATTATATGGAATAAATTCTCCTATTTGATGTGATGGCACTGCATTTTTATTCTTTTTTCCTGAGAGCTGTAAACACGGCAAAACAATGCATACTGTATTAGAAGATTCATCAAAGGAAAACATTCAACCTCCAGGGTTGAATCCCTGTTCTTGTGTGAGCACAGAGTTTCCGGAGTATGTGTGTGTGTGTGTGTGTGTGTGTGTGTGTGTGTGTGTGTGTGTGTGTGTGTGTGTGTGTGTGTTTTGACTTGGAGAAAAAAGGGAAAAAAAGACATTAAAAATGTATAGGAGTTTAAAAGTAACTTGTCTGTATTTCGGCTGAGTTCCTCCTCTCTTCCCCAAAGCAGTTCTAGTACTACCAGGCATAATGTCCTGCTTTTAATATTTCCAACATTTTGATGCTTTTATAGGCTTTTTTATAGAGCGCTGACACCACAATACGCTAAAATATATATGCCTAGATGTCTGTATTGTAAATGTTTCATTTTGATAAGACCCCGTCCTGAACTTGAGTACAGTGACAGCTTGCAGAGCTTTCTATTAGATGGCAGCTGCATAAAAGATCAACTTGGACAAGCAATTTATAGTCTCAAAAAGACAAGAAACATCACAGCTGTCGTATATCTCCAAACCAGGGTTGGCACCCAGAAAGAATGAATGGAACTCTAATGGGAGGGGGGATGATAATTTGTGTGAAATATGCACAAGTTAAACCCGAAGACTTTCTTGTATTTTAATGTGGTTTTAAAGAACAGTTCTCCAGGCTTCCTGAAGGACTTTCAAAGTTCCTGAACCTGACCAGTTTCAGGGGAATGTTTCTGTTTGTTAATAAACACAGTGACCTATGTATGAACCATTCAAGCAGAACAAAGACCATCTAGCTGAAGCCCTGAATCCGTGAAGAAACAAGTGTAGGTGATTCCAGGTGATCGGGCCTGTAAGTTCTTCATTGGGTCTTTGTCTATATGTTGAACTATCTGAATGGCTCTTTGCAGGATCATATGGTTCTTATCCATCATGAACATCCTGCTGTGTAGCTTTTTTGGGGGATGTTTTGTTCAAATAAATGTTCTATGCAGGAACAAATTATGGTAATTTTTTTTGTTCAGAGTTTATCTTATAGATTGCCCACACAGATGTACATATACATACTTTATCAAACACCTTCTACTCCATTCATTATTAGTTTTGACCACATGATCACTTGTGAGCAGCTCATATTGTGACTATTTTGACACTTGGTACATTCGTTCATGAGTTGCTGGTATGAGTGGTGTTGCTGTGGTTCCAACACACATCAGTCTTATTACTAGGTTTAGAATGGTCCACCACCCTAAAAAATTCTATGTGCTATGAGGAGTTTCCATTAAAATGGCTAGCGTGCTTACATTTAGCAAGTACACTTAAAATAAGCATAAATAAGCATATTATAAAAGACATATCTGCACAGATTTTCAGGCATTTGCAAACGTGATGAATTATAGATCCTGACAAGCATGAGTGGAGCTGTGAGATCATGGGGGGTGCAGACGTACACTGCATACAAATTGGCCAACATTAATAACTTAGATCATTAGGAAACAGCAGTAAGCAACATATATTTCATTTTGATCAACATTTGAACGTTGACAAAAATCTCATATCTCTGGAATGATGATGGAAGGGAAAAATGAAAAACATGATACCATAAGAAAGCTTGCTTTCTATTTAACTTTTCAATCAGCCCATTGTTCATGACATGGCATTGGGCTGGCGCACAACTGAAGAGGTTCTTCTAGCATGACCCTCTGGTTCAATTTTCAAACTGGTTTGGAGTCCTTCTTCCTAGCATTATATTTTTAGTCTTGTCAGTAGGTTTATAATTTAGGCTTCCCATTGTGCTGAATTGATTTTTCTGCGTTCTGGACCTCCTCTTACTTGGCTAGACTTGCACTGGAATCTAATGGACCATCTACAGTCCATTAGAATTTTGTCCTGCCCCAACTATCTGAAAAGCATCACACATGTGAAGGATTCTTTCTATAGTCCAGCACTTTGCAGAGATCCCCAGAATGTCATCTGAGGTTCGGTTGGTTTGTTTGAAAGCCATGTGTCTAACTCAGTCAGAGGAGATCCTGAACCCCCAGGCCCTGAAAGAGTATGAGCAGACAGAAGAGGTTTTCTCAATGTTCTCTGGCACGTGGTCAGGAGGGAGGCAGGGCGTAGGAGGCAGTAAAGCAAAGGCCAGTCGCATTTCAAAGCGCCTCTGTAACAAAGTGCAAAAATCCAATAGCTCCCTCATTAGACCAGCTGCCATTGATGTATGTTCTAGCCACAGCCAGGCATGTGTTGCCAGGCGGCTTTTATAAATCGATGAGTCAGACTCAGGCTCTGTGTGTTGGGAGTTCAAGTGCAGTTGACTGGTTTCGTGGCTGGTGTCTTTCTTCCCCCGACAGAAAGGTTCAGCATTTGCAGTATTAAAGGTCCTCATTTCCACACCCACCATTCCTGTCGAGGTTGATGTACCCTGTGTCTTTGGCAGCTCGAGAAGGACCAAAATCCCACCTCATCATCAGCAAAGATGCTTTGGAGCACTTGTTCCCTCCAAAGTCAAAATCAGATATAACAACCCCCTCAACAGGCTCATAGAAGAAAGAACTTTTTGAGTTTGTAGTACAACCACTTGTATTTTTTAGCAGCATGCCTTCCTGTGACCGTGTCCACATTCAGGTTTGTAGCTCTTACTCCTTGTTTTCAAAAGCAGAGTGTGAAGGCAAGGCAAGAAGAGAGCAAATCATTAGGAGATAATTTAATGGAGATATTTTCTCCCATTGTGCTTCTTGGGTCAGTTACCCAACATCTCATCCTGTCTCACTGAATGAGGGGGTGGGAGAACAGGGCTGATCCCTTTTCCTCAGACCATCAATCTCGCTAAGTGTTTTAGGTTGGGACGATGTCTCTCAAGCTGCTTTCTTCAGTGATGCCCCCAGGGACCGAGACCAACCACTGTGTCGCTTTGTGTCCTTCTGATGCTGGATATGTGTCATGAACATTGAATGGCTTTTTGATGCATTTCCACATCCGTCTATTTATCTATCAGCATCTCCATTGCCCTAACCCTCAAAGACACAAATGTAAGTAGAAGAAAGAATTTTTTATGGTTTATGATCAGGTTGTTATTGTGCTTAAAGTCTTAAAGGAATAGTCAGTATTAAAGCTATGAATCCAAAAATTTATGAAGAAAAGGTTTATTATCTGCAAAATCCTTTTACTTGTAAACAAGTGGTAAACAGGTGATAAGAAAAGTATACATTTGTTACAATGGAGCTGATATACATCTAGACCAAGATGCAGATTCACATGGCATACCTAATGCTCTTTAATGTGCAACATGTTAAGTAACACCTTGTTTATCTGCAGGCTAATTTAAAGTCTACAATGCCCAGCTCCACCTGGATTAGACTGAGATGTTTTGAGACTTTTATAAAATACTGCAGCCATTGAAACCAATGTAACTACTGCATTTAAACACACACATGAACTTGTTATTGTTCACACTTACAGTCAGACACTGTCAGATTGTTAGCATGACATCATATAGTAATTTGCATTAAAAGAAAGCTGTATATTCCAATTTCTGTGACAGTAAAAATTCCTATAAGTGCTTATATGAAATTTGTTATATTATTTTACTGCTTTCGGTAGTGATATAGCAGCTGTACACAAATGTTTGTGTCTTGTAACTTGGTAATATCATGCTTAGAACTGGCTGTAAAATATTATTTTATTGTGTATATTCCTATTTTTTATGAAGTCATTCAGTAAAATATAAAATCTTGACATGTTCCTGTAGTGGATAAATAGCGCATATGTTGCTGTGACATTTCTGCCGTTCCCATTAGGTAAGTGTACAGTGTTTCTCAGAGGTGAAAATGTTATGCAAAAAGGAAGCATCCACACCTCCTGACAGGTCTCCAGAGAGCAAGAAAGAAGCTCCTCACTTCCCTGCAGCACAAACCCGGCTGCGCAGGGTGTGTTTCCCACTTCGGAAAGCTGTCCCAGGTGTACAATTCGCTCTCCTTCTCGCCGTCCCCTGGGTGAAGTGCAGAAACATCTACTGTTTTTGTGAGAGGTGATGCACTTAGGGGAATGAAGGGCATTTTGGAAAAGGGCGCTGTTAGCTTGTCTAAAAATACACAGTGTCTGGATCCTACAAAACCATAAACCAGTGGCATAAAGAGAGCGGCCGATAACATCTGAAATATAAATTTCTCCCTGGCGTTTTTGGCAGCAGCAGCACTGAAGTAATTCAAGTCATGCATCTACACAACAATTTGGAACAGATTGAATGCCTCAGTGTCAATTTGAGCTGGATTGCTAGCGCCTCCCAGACATTTGATGCATATCTGAGGCATATTTGATATGAGTAAAGAGTAAAAACCATGTTTGGGGCAGGATTAAACAACATCAGGAGTAGCACAACAAGCCTAACCCAGCAGATAAGGAGCCGGAATGGATTCAGAGCTGTACGTCTCTCTAGGGAAACAAGGCAGAACATCACAATGTTTAACTTGCTTGTACCTGATGGGTTATGTTCCCAGCAGGGGAGTAGCCACACACTTTAGGAGGATTACACTACATGCAAGCGACTAGAACCCATTTGAGACAGGGGTAATTAGCACTTCCCAGCCAGGAAGCAGCTGAGAGGCTAGGAGATGAACCACTGCCATCTTGTGCAAGAGCTCATGTGCGTATAGCTAAAATGGGCAGATAGAAATGTCTAATACTTTGGACGGATGGCAGCAGTACTGAACAATATTTCAGTCAACAGTTCCCTTTTTTATTGCACATACATATATACTGTACATTCTTGAAATGTTCTAAAGCAAACAAGTTGAAATGTTTTTGTTTTTGTTTTTTGCATTAAATTCAGCAAAAAAACCACAACATTGTTCTCTTTAAAATGTTCTCTTTGGAGGATATGTACAAAGGCGTCTAACACTGAGTAACTTTTATTAAAGTTCTCTGTAAAATTAACAGTCAACATGATATTTAACCAAAACAAATCAAAGGCTGATACCTTACATTTTCTGGTAAATTTAAGTGTACAACTGCGAGTGGGAACAGTTTATGGCGCAGCAGGACGACTCCCTGCAGTGCTGGCTGCCTGCAGATGCAGAACGCCGATACTGTTACTGTACTTTAATACCGACTTGCAGGTTGTTCAGGTCACTGTGCTGTTAAGCATTAAATGTGAACTTTATTCACTTCATTGAAGGTTTTAGAGTGTTTCTGTGCTGTCACTTTCACTTGACCTGCACTACTCGTAAATTGACTCGTGTATGAACCACTTTATCAGAATCAGGATCGTCCAACCCCATACTGCTGTGAGGAGGTGTTCTCTGTGTCTGGTTTCTCTGCAGGTTCCTGCCCCTCTGAATAGTGAGACCTTCAGAAAAGTAGTTCTGATGGAAATAATCCTGCTTTGTTATGCGCTTCAAGCCCAGACCCTCTATCTGTTGCCGCTTCTTTTGCATTGGAAGTGTTTGATTTCACTCGGCGGCAACCTTGCGTTTGCGTCCTCCAAGCTGACAGTAAAGCTGGAGCGGAGCAGTAGCCAAGGCAACCTGGTGGAAAGAGAGAGTGAGAAAGAGAGAGAGAAAGAGAAAGAAAGAGAGAGACCCAGTGGCTTGCAGGCAAAGCACAACACAGCGCTGTCTAAATGCCAGCTCATTATCCACTGCTGGAAGACCCACGTGGGAGGCTGCTGTGTGAACTTCAGGCTGAGAGAGAGCGAGAGAGAGAGAGAGAGAGAGAGAGAGAGAGAGAGAGAGAGAGAGAGAGAGAGAGAGAGAGAGAGAG
>JBBPDE010000031.1:12845511-12855684 GCA_037974605.1 Nannopetersius ansorgii | reverse complement strand
CCGTTACTGGGGTGGGACGAGTCCTTCAATGTCCGAACTGCTCTGGACCAACATCTCCTGATGTAAATGTTCTGTAGTGAAGGGAGAACAGTCCTGCACCAGCGTTCTGCTGCACGGATCACTCTCTGGAGAGCTTTGCGGTCCTGAACACAGCTATTCCCATACCAATGTTGTGATGTGATGTTCTGTGTGAGGATGCTCTCCACAGCGCCTGAGTAGAAAGTCGTGAGGATCGCTGGAGAGACCCCGAACTTCCTCAGCTGTCTGAGGTGATACAGGCGCTGCTTAGCATTTTTGGACTGGACCTGAATGTGAGCAGTCCATGTCAGGTCTGAGGAGATGTGGACACCTAGATATTTGAAAGACAGGACCCTCTCCACTGGAGCTCCGTTGATGTTGAGGGGTTTGTAGACCCGCTGCTGACTCCTTCTAAAGTCCACCAGCAGCTCTTCTAAGCAAATGGACTCACCGGCCACTTTATTTGAAACCTGTCCCTTGTAGTTCCACTTTGCTGGTGTACAGTAGATGAACAGTTTGTGTTTGCCTTTCATGTAATGGTCAGTTTATGACCAAAGAGAGACTCTAGGCTGGATATTTTTTGAGTAGTGGACCACTTTCAACTTAGCAGTGACACTGATGTGTGCAGAATCCTCAGCTGCTCCTGTGCCTGACCAATGACGGAATCAAAGGCAGCTGTGGTTTTTAAGAATATTAAGCAGATAAAAACTTGAAATTACTCAAATATAACATACTGTATTGTGTATTTTGGTATAAAGACTATATATAAAGAATACATATGTCAGCAGTATAATATATCCATATATACAGCCCTTAATACACCAACATTGCAGCTTGCAGTTCTGAAATTATAAAGGATATTTCTGTCATTAATCAGTCATTATCAGAAGAGGTCGTAAATTTGCAATGTAACGATGAATTAAAGCACAAATAAGCCACACAAGCATGAAGGGATACAATTAAATGCAAGATAAATTCATAACAACATTAATGCATAGGCATCTGTGGGAATAGAGATCTCATCCACACCACCCCACGCCACACACACACAAAACCCCAAAGACAATACTAGTGAGCTTCTTTTGCGTTAGGTGGAAAGTCTCTGTGTAGCCGAATGTCTTTACTGACTTGGATTATGCTGTGTAGGAGCTCCCCTGTGTCTCCACCAGAGCATGACCACATTTCTTAAAAAATAC
The DNA here is from genome assembly GCA_037974605.1 of Nannopetersius ansorgii. Taxonomy (NCBI): domain Eukaryota; kingdom Metazoa; phylum Chordata; class Actinopteri; order Characiformes; family Alestidae; genus Nannopetersius; species Nannopetersius ansorgii. Next base: position 12,854,470 of record JBBPDE010000031.1, on the reverse strand, counting down.
ATAATACTCAAGCATCCTTCGAGTAAACAACAGGGTGTTAAAATAAACCAGAGCTCTTATGGTCAGAATGGCAATGAGGCCTTCGTCATCAAGTAGCTGTGCACCAATATAGTGGACCTGTCAGGTAGGTGGTTCTCATAAAATGGTCAGTGAGTTAAAGTACAAGGTAGGAGTTTCTAATAAAGTGGATGATGAGTGTACATAACAGGGCTGAAGTAGTGTATTAGAAGCTGAAGGCCACTGGGCTGCCGTGCTGCTCGCCTACAGTTATTGGTGTCAGTGGAATAGTGGAAGCGGGAAATCCACACATCGTTTCATTCGCTGCAGAAATGCAGTGGAGCTTCTTGCTACCTGTTAACACAGAAATGGGAACAACAGTAATAGTAGTGCTCTTTCTGAAACAAAATACTAATCCTCAAAGGTGTGAGGTGTGAGGAGAACAAGTTTGATCAACATCCTGTCAGAATTAAATTAACAGAATTAGGAACTCCGTGTGAGGGACTAAAATGGAACCTACTGGGTGGAGTAATGGTGTTAAGGTGTTTTAAATGGGTGTTTTACTTCATCGGATGAAGTAAATAAAGTACTCTTATGTTGCTTTACCTGTTTTGGTGGCTTCGATTGCCAACCATGGCAGTTCTTTCCTTTTCTGTGGTAAGTTCTATGTGGAAGATTGAGGCAGTAAGGGTGTATCGCAGTGTTCTCTTAAGGTTGAATTGGGCTATGTGTCTGAAACTGTTAATTACAAAAAAACCCTAAAAACCTGAAATCTCAAGCACTACACTGACAACACCCCAGTCGTGCTACATTTCAACATACAGGCAAAACAAGCTAAAACAAAAAACAATCTGTACGTAATGATACCATTACTTACCAATACTTTGATTGACATCACTCTATAATTTGGTAAAATAGATGAAGACATCAAAAAAAAATGTGTGAAAAGACACTGACAGCAGCAATGTTCATCCAGGAATTCCGTCATATTTCAGTTCTGTCCGGTCAAGGCCGGTACAAAATTCTCAATACGTGTCCCTAGTCATGGTTTGCAAAAATGAGAGACTTAAATTACTAATCCCTACTTCATTACAGATATTACTGAAGGTCCTTCTCACATTTGAATAAATATTACCTTACTTACTCTTGATGCAGGGTATTGACCAATTCAAGGTTACTTTGTTGTCCTCAGCAGCAGTGAACACATACATAATTTGATGAGATGTTTCTCCATGGGCTACTGCATATAACATTCAATATATAACATTCAACAAAGTGATGGTTATGACAGACAATGCAACATCTAGAAAATATGTCAATGTAGCAGTAATGTAAAAGTGTAAACGGGATGTGTCACGGTGGTGGGGCCCAACCCCCCACGACCGAGAGCTGTCTTGGAACAACAGAAAAGCAGCGGCCCCTAACGGCCGCTGACCAAACCGTGACAGGATGTAAACATTCCAAAATTACTAATAATGCACCATAAGTATGAAATTGCACAGGAGGCAGCTATCAGTATTGAACCACACTACTGAAAGCTGAGTGAGCGTAAATCATAAGGTTATTAAATAACAGGATGTAAGTATGCCTGTTGTGGCAGAAAACAGTAAACAGAAGGTAAAGTGCAGGTGCTATTAAAAGTCCTGAGTGTAATATGAAAGATTAGTATACAAAATATAGGGTGTTGGGGTTATGTCTCTCTGATTGAAAAGCACAGAAAAAAACTCCTCCATGAACAAAAAAAAAAAATGCATCCAAAGTGAACCCCCACTAAATGGTTTGTCATCTGCCATCTAAAAAAAAACCCTATTGCATCCAGGCCTGGACTGGCCCCTGGGGACCCAATGCTACTGGTCATTTCTCCTGTTGGACACAGTGATGCATGCATGCACTGCCAGGCATAGCTGCTACAAGAGCGTATTCATGAAATTGATTCTAAAGGTTGAAGGCGAAGTGAGAAATCAATTTGTGGCGTCCGAGATGAGATGGAAAACCAGCAATCTTCAGTTGTCAAGTTGAGGCTTTCTGGACAGAAGGACAGCTCTTGTCATTCACCCTTTCATTTAAATTCATATTTACCTGCAGGAGAGGAAAAAGAAGGAGTAAGTGCCTTAATCTGTATGGGTAATAAAGTGTGTGAACTTGAGTTGACTTGAAAAAGAATGAATAGCAATATGGCAGGGCGTGTGCCAAGCATCCTCAATGAGCGGGGACTCCCCCACGGGAGCTGAAGCACATTTTTGAAAGTTTTCCAGTCCGGTGACATTGAGATGTCATTCTGCAAGCGTTCCCCCATCTGCAATGCTAAAGGCACCACTTCAGTAAGGCTTTGTTCCTGCCGGGCCTTGGCACTACAAAGGTAGCGCACATTGGTGGCTGACATGCCAAAAAGCTTTTGATGAAGAGCACGCCGACTCAGGACATCTTCAGTCCAGCTGATCAGACAGGAACTCACTGGGAAAATAGAAAACTTCCTTCCTGTCTGGAATTGTCCATGTGTGTTCCTCAGGACAATGCGAGTCTTACGCATAAATACACCTGAGACTAAACATAGAACACAGAAGTGGGGGATGGGAAGGGGGAAATAATGGGAATCTGGTTTGACTGATGTAAGGTTTATGGAGGTTTTTCTAGACGGGTGTATTTTCAGTTCTTGGCGTTTGGACTGGCTTGGCTTTGGTGACATCACCTGCTGAAACTGACTTGAGTTGATGTACACCTCAAAAACAAACCTTCCACAACACACAACAAAACTACAATTCCACTAAAACACCCACACAACTAACTTCCAATTAATTCATTATTTGTCGGGGTTGTTAGTGGGAGGTCAGTTGGGGGTGTGGTGGGGGGTTAGTTGTATAGTATGTTGGTGTGTGGTTAGTTGTGGAGTGTGTAAATGGAGGGCTTGTTGTGGGAGGGTTAGTTTTAGGGTGTGTGGTGGGGGTTTAGTTGTAGGGTGTGTTGGTGGGAGTTAGTTGTATAGTATGTTGGTGTGTGGTTAGTTGTGGAGTGTGTAAATAGAGGGCTTGTTGTGGGGGGGTAGTTTTAGGGTGTGTTGGTGGGGGGTAGTTTTGGGGTGTATTAGTGGAGAGCTAGTTGTGGGGTTTGTTAGTGGGGGGTTGGTTTTAGGGTGTGTTGGTGGAGGGTTAGTTGTAGGGTTTGTTGGTTTGTGGTTAGTCGTGGAGTGTGTAAATGGAGGGTTAGTTGTGGGGTGTGTTGATGGGGGGTTAGTTGTAGGATGTGTTGGTGGGGGGGTTAGTTTTGGGGTGTTTTAGTGGAGAGTTAGTTGTGGGGTGTGTTGGTGGGGTGTTAGCTGTGGGGTTTGTTAGTGGGGTGTTAGTTGTTGGGGTGCGTTGGTGTGGGGTTAGTTGTGGGGTTTGTTGATGGGGGGTTAGTTGTAGGATGTGTTGGTGGGGGGGTTAGTTTTGGGGTGTTTTAGTCGAGAGTTAGTTGTGGGGTGTGTTGGTGTGGGGTTAGCTGTGGGGTTTGTTAGTGGGGTGTTAGTTGTTGGGGTGCGTTGGTGTGGGGTTAGTTGTGGGGTTTGTTAGTGGGGGGTTAGTTGTTGCGGTGTGTTTACTTTGTAAAGAAGACAGTATTTGAAATCTACATCCCTGAAACTGTTTCCACTTTCACATTTAGTCATTGATGAAATATGGATTTAGATCAACGTTAGTGAGAAGTTAGTAGTGGGGTTGTTTTAGTGGGAGTGTCTTTACTTTGTTAAGAGGATTGTATTTGAAACCAGCAGCTGTGAAATTTCACATATTTAGTGGTTAATTGGTCATATGGTGGTCTTAGATCAGTCGCACTGGTTAAATGAGACACTGACAATGGCTTACAGTCCACTCATCTCAAAAGAGGAGTGTGATTCTGAGAAAATGAGAGTGTGAGGACAGACATACGAGTGAGTGTGTGTGTGTCAGACTGACCCTCACAGAGCAGACCACATTGTGGCGGCGGGATAATGAGGTTTTTGACACTGGCCAGCTGTTCTCCGGAAGGTGATGGGGCAGCATCATCGGAACAGTCAAACTGTCCCTCTCTGCACCCACCTGCTGCACACTCGTTAACATCACAGACGAGAACATCTCATTACACCCACTGATGAAGAATAATCGACCAATGAAATTTTAATTAGACACTGCAGTTTCAAATTTTGACCTAAACAGATTTTTTATCAGCGTAGTTTCTCTTATTACCATTATTATTATTATTGGATTTACCTGGACATTCAACATTCACAGTTAAACATCTCTTTCCTTATACAATTTCTGAGGATATCTGCGAATGGGAGAATGTCTCCTTTTATTGTCAGTGTAATATTAAAACTTCACTCATTTGTTTTTGTATTTTTTATTTGTTTTCTTTTTATTCATATAAATAAATCCCATTTTTAAAATCGTACCTTGGGTATGAGTGAATGCAAACATCAGAAGGTTTCTGGAGAATTAACAACGTGTGAGTGGACATGTTGATGACGTTTCCATGAGACATCCCAGAAGAAAACAAACGGTGAAAAAGGGTGAAAAAGAACATGAAGACACCAAAGAAAATGGCTAGCAGGAAACTTGAGAACTGTTGGTAAGGAACAAACCCAAAATCATTGTGGAAATTGAAGGAACAGCAAGCAGTGGTGGTTTCTATAAGAAAAATAATACAAAACACTTCATAACTATCACTTTGTATGCTCATAAAAATAAGGTTGCTCTCCTAATTTCAGCTCCTCAAAAGTGTTACAGTTGTTAAAGCAGAACATAGAGGTGAGGTACTTACGGCAAGAAAATCAAGCTGGCCGGGGTTCACGGCAAGGTACTGAGTTTGTTTTGCAGCATGCGACGGGGATGAAGGGTGGTTTGTTTCACCAAAATTATTGACCAGGAGTCGTCACTGACAGCAAGACATGCAAAATATGACTAAAGATGACCTGACACCATGACTGCATCATTCCTAGCCTGCTGCATGTGCTACCCAGACGCCACCTCTGTACAAACAGTGGAAATTTTTGAAAAGACTCTTCTCTGCCCAGCCTGTTTCTCCTAAACCTTACTGAGCTCTATTTAACATCAATATAAGATTCTGACAGTTTCTTCCACTTTTTAAACTCAGTTCCTTAGAAAGAGCTTCCTCTAATCTCAGCCCGTTCCCAGTTTAATATCTTCAAATGAAATGTATTTTCTCTCATTGCTCAGATTATTATATCTTCAGATAAAACATGAAATTGGTTCACTGTTAAACTTTTGAAATCCAAAGTTAATGTCACGGGTCGGTCGGCGGCCGTTAGAGGCCACTGCTTTTCAGTTGTGGATTCTGTTTTCTGTTCTTGTTTTGGGTCTTTTATTTTGACTCTCTGTTCTGTTCTGCTTGTGTCACGTGTTTCTGAGTTTACCACTTGCCTTGTGTTTTGTGCTTTGATTAGGTTCAGTATTTAAGTTCTGTTTTGTGTACCACTCCTTATCTGTCCATCACCTCATTTAGGCTTCTTGTTTATCCTGTTTCTGGTTCATGTACCCTGGTGGCCCTCATGCCCGTTTATGTTCTTTTTTGTTTTGAATAAAGTCACTAGCATGGAATCCTGGTCTCTGTTCTGGTCCATGCCCAGAGGGAGCTCATGGTCGAGGGCTAGCCCCCTCGACCCTGACATTTAGACAGTTTGGAGATCCATAAAGAGATGAAACTAAGAACTGATGAGAAGAACTTCTGTCTTCAGTTGATTTTTTCTTTTGCACCTTATTTCTCCTAAAGGGGGATTTAGGAGAAACATTTGAGACATCAATAATCAATAATAAATAAGATGGTTTCCTGAGTCTCATGGTTTATGTGACATGGTTTGAGACATCGGGATCAACAATATTTTCTCAATCTGATTAAGTATAGGAATCAGTATTTTAAATCCTATTTAAAAATGTTGGAAGTGAGGATGCATTTTAGTCCCAGTGTGGGGAAGATAATATATGACTCTTAAACTGGTTATAGTGGGAATTTGGTGAGCAAAAAATACTTATGAGATATAAAGACTGTTCTAAGATAAGATAAGATAAACCATTATTGGTCCCACAAGTGGGACATTTGCATTGCTATAGTTAAGAGCAACAAAAACTTGCACGTTTTAACACAAATATTGCACACAAGGGAAAATATTGCAGTCCATGATGTTTTGATGTGTGTTTGTTTGTGTGTGTGGTCAACTGCAAGATGTTTTTTGTAAAGTCTGACAACGGCTAGAAGGAAAGACCTGCAGAATCTCTCCTTCCCACACCATGGGTGCAGCAGCCTGTCACTGAAGGAGATGCTCAGTGCTGTCAAATGTTTTATATTTTCACATTTTAAAAAAAGATCTTGACTGCAATGTACAATGATGGGAGGAAATCCTCACTTAATTTTCCATGGTTCCACAACAACAGTGCAATACTCTTCTTGGAGGCAGAATTGTTTATCACAAATATTATTAATAATAACATGTATTCTATCATATTTTATGCTGGCCATCTTTTTCTAAAGATGAGACACTTCAGACTATGGCTGCAGTAACTGTATCATAAGTAAGGCTGTTATTAGGCACCTTCTAGTGGTGCATCGTTCTAGGTTTAATATTTTAAAGAAACGTCAAAAAGTCAAAACAACGCCATATGTTGAGTTTCCGCCACCACACACTCTAAGCATGTATATTTCAGGCAGTGCCTGAAGACTGGTTTGACGTGTGTTTGTGTGTGTGCATGTGTGTGTGAATAGACGTGTAGGGCGGCTGAAAAAGTGTGGTGGACAGTTTGTTCCCCAGCTTTCTGTCTTCAGAGAGGTCGATCCTTGCAGCAAAATCCTATTATAAGTGTTTTATGGATTATGGAGGTTGAATGTGACCCCCAGATTCAAGGTGAACGCATTACATCCTCAATAACACGAGCTCCTAATGCACACATTCACACACACACACAGGACACCACCTTTTAACCTCTCTGCCCACACATGCTCATCCATTTAAAAGAACATACTGTAGCGCTTGATAGAGATGACACAGTTATGCCATAAACTACTGTTTATTGTTGCACAGAACAGGTTACTGTTGGTCATAACCACGCACACAGTAAAGCAGAACTAAAACAGAACAATTACCACAGGGTCGCTACAATATATTATAAAAGAAATTGCACACACATGCTCTCTCTCTCTCTCTCTCTCACACACACACACACACACACACACACACACACACACACACACACATACGGTAAAGGTTCTCCCAGTCTATGCATTGACAAAGTGAGGCCATGACACCAGCAGGAGCCTTGAGTTGGTCCTTTCAGGCACAGCTGTGCAGCTGTGTGTTCTCCAGCTATTCCTGCAGCACCTCTGCTTCAACACACCTGCAGCTCTCAGGGTGATTACCATGCCTTTCATGCACTGGGTGCTCTTGAGCGAGGAACTCACAAAACTGCCTTCCCTTCATTGATCGAGGCCAGAAGACTCACTGCTTAACCAGTGAACTTTAGAGCTCATAACCCAAATTTCAACAAGGAAAACTCTCCCTTAACCGAGATGTCGGGAGGGATTTCTCATCTCATACTGAAAAGAGGTACTAGAAAAATTACCTGTCGATATTGTAAAAATCTCACTTGTTAAGCTTCTGTAAAACAAAACAAACTAGAAAGTAGATCATTAATCCAAAATGTAGATAATTTATCTTACACTTAAGTTGTTCTTAATATAAAATAAAAACCAGGACAGTTCTTCTGAGCAACATTTCATTTTTGGCAGTGCAGAGTTTGGCATTTAATGTGAACTCAACTCGACTGCTCGTACAGTAAGCAGTTGGCAGGAATGTTTACTTTTCTACCCATGTTTTGTAACTGGAATACACTGAGGGTGAAATAAAAGACATAATTCCAAGCTTTGACTTCCTAGCATCCTGGCCAAGCTGATAGCACGGTTAGACCAACATAACCCTGGATTTTTTTTACTTTGCTGCACCATCAGTCAAAAGTCATTGCACACATTGAGATTTTCTACATTTGCACATTACTAATTTATTAAAAATACACTCAGTCTTCTTTCATAACAGTTAAAATCACAATATTTTTACAGTTTGTGTCCCTTTATGTGACTGAAAACACCTAAAATAATTATTACCACCCAAGTGTTGAAACAGTTAATGAGAGCATTTAAAGTTAAAGGACAGTCTAGAAATTGACTCTGCATCACCAGCAACCAGTTAGTGGGAGTCAGACCTGCACTGTTACAGATTCTTTCATCTTAGAAAGGAAACTGGGTTTATTTCACACATTTTTATTTGTAATTTTTCACGCAACAACTTTCCAGTTGAACATTATAACAGTTCAACAATATAAAGTTCTACAATAATCTGTAGTTTCTGAAATAAATGAATAGGTGGTAAAAAAAACCTGTGATACATCATTATGGGAATTTGTGCCAAGCCCCACAGAGGTTAAGGATTCACTGTTCTTCAGACAAAATGACCTCAGACTTCACTACCTTAAACATGACTTCTCTTTCTTCTATTCAATCCTCCTTATCTCTCCAAAACTCTATTAATCCCAGTCCAACTTCTGTTGAATCTACTACCCATGACCTCTCCACAGCTCATTTAATCAACTCTGTCCCTTGTCTTCCAGACTGGAGTGTGTCTCTCCCAAGGCTATGTGGCTGTCTGAGGTCCTGAGAAATAACCGAAGGGAACTGAGAGCAGCCGAAAGAAGATGGAGACAAATGCTTAATAACAGTGAATCTCTTATTGCTCTCTTCACTTAAATTTGCCAACTTCTGCTAGGTCTTCCTACTTCAGAACCAGAGGCGGACAGAGTACACAGGTTCATTACTTGAGTAAAAGTACAGATACCCCTTCCTATATTTTACTTAAGTACAAGTAAAAGTACTACAGTCAGATGTCTACTTAAGTAAAAGTACTGAAGTACTTGTTTTTAAAAGTACTTGAGTATCAAGAGTACAAGAG
>JBBPDE010000031.1:12824148-12834410 GCA_037974605.1 Nannopetersius ansorgii | reverse complement strand
TTATTATTATTATTATTATTAATAATAATAATAATAATAATAATAATAATAATAATAATAATAATAATAATAATATATTTTTTTATTTTATCGTTGCAGCCCACGGACCAGTACCACATGACCCACGGCCCGGTACCAGTGTTGGGGCCACTGTACTAGACAGTTATTTTCTCTGTTACACTGATATTCCCTCTTTTTTGCCTCAAAAAACCTGCCACTCGGGCATAATGTCATATTGATCACTCGCACATCTCTGAGAATTCATTCAAGGAGCTGCAGTTTAAGCAACATAAATATGTGAATTTAAACCTGAAAATGTGTATTATCAGAGCTCCACAATCTCATTTTAGTGATGATATGTTTTGAAAAATATGTGTATGTTTATTTTCATTTGTATCTAGTCATTAATGTTAATGCTGTTACTGCATCTTTGCTATGCTGTTTTCAATATATATATATATTTATACTGAAAACTGAAAATCTGCACTACACATCTCTACACATCTCCTCTGCTTGTTCAAAGAGCTATGAAGGAAAATTGGTAAGCATCAGATTACAGGGTGCTGCAAACTGGGATTTTTAAGGGTTTGAGTCATTCTCAGTTTTGTATCTGGGATGATATAGGGGTTCATTTCCTTCCTGGTTTGTTCTCTCTGCCACATTGCCGTTTCCGTGGTGATTACCGAGGGTCGCTGGAGTGTCACATCATCAAAGGAAAGCAAACACATGACTTTTATTTCTCACTTATATAGCCATACTGGATCACAATACCTGGCCATGAGGATCCAGCTAACCACCTGAAGCCCTTGGCTTTAGAAGTCAGACGCAATTTGGCTTGTTTTGTTCAACGCTGTTGAAAAAAAGCCCATTCATTGATTGATACAGGAAATACACACTCATTAGACACAAGCCAGTTCTGCTTCTTTTTGGTGAAGCCTCTAATCCGCAGGCCCGACTGCCAGCTGAGCGGGTATAAATATGCTGTTATCTGCTGCTGTACTTTGTTTATAGTTCATTTTAGGCACCTTTTAGAGACCCTGTAGCAAGATCAATTGGGGAATAATGATGGAGGCCTGGGGCGTCCCCACACATTCAGCACTGTCCGCTCGGCATGCAGCCTGCGGACTCCGCGGGCCAATTTTATTCATTCGCCACCTTTCTTTATTTATTTCTGTGGAGGAGTGGCAGGTAATTGGAGGACGGTGCTGATAGCCCGGAGTTGGAGACGGACAGGGAAAAAAAGGTACTTTCACCCTTTTCACGGCACCTATATATAAAAAAAACTTGCAAACAACTTTTGGGGCTAATGAGGCGCTTAGTGGTCTGTGGGCTTTTCTGCATGCGTAATTATGCCAGAGAGGAAATGTACTTACACCAGGGGGAGATAAAAGGATTTGTAAGGCTATGTAAGTACAGAAGAAGGAGTGGAGAATGCGATCAATAATTAATTTACTTTCAGCAGTCAGGGCCAATTAACAGGCTTTTTCCCCCATTACCAGCCTAAAAGGCCACGGTGCCTCTTTTAGCCCTAATCTGACTGACCATTGTGACTATCAGGGATTAGGGAACAAGGAAATCAATGGAACACAATGCAAGACACTCCATGGTGGGGTGATTCAATCGCATGGTTCATGGCTCATGCCTCATGCCTAGCATGGTGATAACTACCTGCATTCAGTCACGGCAAATGGGGTCCATTTGTCGGAGAAGGTCCATTTGTCGGAGACAGAAATTCAAGCCCTGCTTGAGAGGAAGTAAAATTTCAACTTGAAATCAAAAGAGATTTCGTTATGAATTTGCTACCTCATGTCCTTTAACGCACATGCCATTATGGTGCATCATCCAAAAGATTGCATTCATGTTTTGCCATAATCTTTGATCAGAGTGTCTTCTGCAGCTTCTAAATGCCTTCCGATGAGCAGAAAACGGATAGATCTAGCCTTCCCAGAAAACCAAAAGCTGTTCCTGTACCACAGTGTGGAGTGCAAAATACCTCTCATTTCAGGTGACTCTCCACTTTTGGACAAACTACTGTATGTATATGTTTGTTTTTGTATGAAACATTTGGAATTTGTGAATCACATATTAAAGGGGATTTATTATGAAAAACTCACTTTTTGCATCCTTTTGTATTTCTATTTGGATCTCTGCTGCTCCAATAAACACTCCAAGCATGAAAAAAAAATGTATTCTGTGAGTCTTTTGAAAGATTTTGGTGTCAGGAATCATATGCTTCTATGAGCCGTTTGGACGACTCCCTTATCCTGACATCAGGATGAGGAAATGTGGATAGAACCACCCCTCACCTGTCGAGGCCCCACCCACTATATTAGTTGAAGATCCACCATTTTACGAGCATGCATACGACGCCAAGCGCTGGGACTGCAGGCAGGGGCATGTCACACATGTTGTGCTGTGTTCATTTTACTCTGGGTCTGATTCAGGGTCAAATTTATAGGGCTGAAAGCGCCTTTTTCACGTGTGGTAAATGTGCAGAATAAGCATGGGATGGGTGGGGCGTTGCCAGCAAATGCTTATTTGCATAAGTGACACTAACCCTTAAGCGGCTCGTTTTGAAAGGGACTGAAACTGAAGAATAAAGCTGGTGAGATCTCTTTATGTCAGAGTGATTTTGTGCAAAGAACATGAACATGTTTTGTAGAACATAGACCTTTTATAACTTGTTTAAAAAGAGGTATGTCACCTTTAAGGTCTCTGACTGTCAGTGGTGGTCCTAGGCCAAAATTACCAGTGGGGCCAAGGTGGGGCCAGTGTGTTTTTAGGTGGGCACATATAACAGCAAAACAGGTAAATATTTCCTTTTAATTTTATATTTAGCTTTTCATTCGTTTTCATTACAGTTCTTTTTCACAGCATGAAATCACACTTTGTAAATCACACCACCATAATCTCACTACAGTAAGGAGGAAAAATAGAAAGAAAAAAAGAAATGTACATATGTGATGGCCAGAATTGACTGTGTTCCCCACAACTCAAGACTCAAGATCAGAGAGACTTTGCAATCAATCAATTTATTATAATTGCCAGGCAATTTGAACACTCTGTACCGAGACACAACATTATGCTGAAAGGACAATAAAAGCTCATGAACTTTCAATCGGGGCAACGCTCCCTGCCGCGATTACAGAATGTCATGATGTCACCTTGGTCTTAATTTCCAATCTGAGGTTTTGATGTTCGTGCTTCTGTGCATGTGCTCAGCATGTGCTCAGGACACATTTGAGGCCTGATATGGCCTTTTAAATTAACCTTAAATACCTTAAATAGTAGCACACATTGTTCTTTATGGCCTTTTAGTAACTGACATCATTTCTCACCAGGCTGGAGGGACATTTATAACAGACATTCTGTACGTGAAAAACAACAGACAGAACACACCATACTGATTACTGATTATATGTGGAGGATAAGATTCTACTAGGTAAAACACTGCAAACTATAAAGCAGAACACGGCAAAGAGGTTAACTATAAATTTTCCTCACAACATACAGTGAGTGGTCTCAAAATCTTTTTAAACCAAACTGTCATCTTCTCACAAAAAGGAAATTCACATTAAACCATTGGCTGTTCAGTGCAGGGGCCAAAACAGGGGTTCATGAGCAATTCTACAGAGGTCCTGGCCCACGCTGGTCCCCATCTAGCACCGCGTACTCTCTGTGTTTAAATGTGAGGGGGAACAGAAGGGCAGCACATGGAAAAGCCGCTGTGTGCTCTAATGATACTGCTATCAGTAAGCGCAGGCACCTCTGTTCCTGCCCACACATACACAGATCTCAGCTAGAAATTCTCTTCTGCAAATTCTCGCACTAAATTTACTTTTGCTTTTGTTTTTTGGAGCAGTTGTTTAAAAAATCCTTGCTCTGGTAATTATGTTCATTTACACTGTTCAGCAAGTTTTCTACCATGCTGAGGTCTCACGCACACGCGCACACACACACACACACACACACACACACACACAAACACACACACACACACACACATACACATACACACACACAGGGATAGCTTGTGCACTAACATACAGATTTAATGGAATGAAAGCCTGAAGGTGTTTTTTCCTGCTGCTTTTGCTTTAAACAGTGTAAGCAAAGCAACAATAAATTTAACATATTAAAACCATGCGCCTACATGTCTTCAGAAAGTCAAGTTATGATTTAATCAAATATGATGAGCGTATTTATCATTTATTAGATGATAATTAAAATGCTGTGCTCGGGGAGTAAGGCGAGGCACAAGCGCAGGTTCCATTTATGTTTTTATTAACAAAAAGACTCACACACTCATGTCAAAAAAAGAGTCCCATAAACGTAATACAATAGCTGCCTCTACCGGCCACTGGCCTGACACATGACAAATGCTGGGAAAAAAATCTTTTTTTTATCATTTTTATTTTTTGCAAGAAACATTTTCATAATCAAATTATGGCAGATATGAATTAGGAATATGCTGGGAATAAATCCCCATTCATAAATAATTCTCTTTTGCTTAAAAGCTTCTCAGATCATCTCAGATGTCCAGTGATGCCGCATTAGTAAGGTTTCTGAAAGATGTGGTGGTATTTCCCAGAAGAAGCACATGCCAGTCTTCAGTCTCCCAGCTTGGTGGCATCATGTAATTGGAAGAAATCTAGCCAGCAGTGCCTATATGAAGGATAAACAGTTAAGTCTAATCCTGGCTTTTCTTCCTCCCTCACGGCACTGGGTCACTTCATTTTAAACTACATCACTATGGAAACATGCAGCACATCTAACCTGCTCCAGGGGAAGGTTACCACGGACTGTAAACAACTCTTAGACCACCCAGGGCCACTTTTTTACTGCATATCAAAGTTTTATCCAATAAACCATTGGTTTGCACTGAACTATAACATAGTGCATTTACTTTATGGTAAAAATGAATCTCATTTCAAAGGTATAAAACCCTTTAAATGTAATAAAATTCACAGTAGTTTTGCTATTGCCAGATAAATCCGTTTTTATTAGCTACATTATACTCTCTACAGCAGTGGTCACGTCCCATAGAGCCTAGATCCTGCTGTAAACACTCTAGCTCTTTGATTGGCTGGATCAGATGTGTTAAAAGTGTATTGTCAGAAAAGTTGATCTCCAGCATTGGGGTTGGTGAAGAACTGAAGGATCCAATAAAGCCAAAGTAGGGATGGTTGCTTACTTCTACAACCCAGATTCACTTTAATTTCTAGGTAATTGACAGGTGGGTGCTATATAAGACTCCTGAGATTGGCTTTTTAGCCCTTAATAACCACCCAGTTCAAATAGGAATTGACTCTGGAAGGAAGGATAATTGGAAGGAAGTTATTTCTAAGGCAACATGGTCAACACGGAGATAGTCATTGATGACTCCTCACAATCTGGACATCGCTTTACTTCTTACTTATCTGCTTGAACACTACAGTGAAATTTAAAGTGTTTTGTATTTATTAATAAAGAGGCATTTTGTGTGCTTTTCAGCTTAATACCATTTTCATAGTGACTGAAGTAGATTTTCCATTTCATACCAAATAATTACACTAATGTGTGTGTTGGAGTGAAAGTACCAACACAAAATATTGTTTAACAGCATCATCCTCATCATCAACAACTTTTTTGTACAGTTTGTACAGGGGGTCCTCGGGTTTTGACAGTCTGGACATACAAAGTTTCGAGTTTACGATGCTCACTCCAATTAAAAGCGTTTAAAAATTAAGACATGAGTTTTTCTGCTTATATTGTTAGCATCAAACTTACTGACTACATGGTTGAACTAGTTTGATTGCATGCGGTGGAAAAATACACAGTAACGCGGCGTGGGTGGTGGTGGACGTGCCTCTGGACCGAGAGATCATGGGTTCAAATCCTACCTTCATCACACACCCACTGGGTAACCCCAAGTTGCTCTAGGAAGACTGCCCCCTGTAGTTAACGAACGGAAGTGCAGTAAATGTATGAGCGAGGGAGTTGGTATCCCAGTGTTCAAGTATGATATATTTATGTCCTTTTCCTTCATCTGTGCTTAGCTGTGTTCTAGATTATGATTGTACTGTGTTAGGATTAGTAAGTGACTTAGGCTGGGGTGTGTTTTGACTTACACCAAAATTTGGGTTACATCACTGTTGTTGGAACGGAACCGTGACGTAACCCGAGGAACCCCTGTATGTAATTTATGATTTTCATCCTGGCTCTGATGGTTCCCTGGCTAGTTGTTTGATTGATGCAACACCTTAGATATCAAAACTAAGATACAGTATTAGAGGAACACTAAGTAACACAAGGCTTCTTGGTCTGACAGGAACCCCAACAGCTAAAAGCACTTTTAGTGCGAGCGAAGTGACTTTACACTGTAGCCTGGGGAGTTTCCCTCTGCCTGTGGGGGAACTCGGTGCAGGTGTGTGTTGTGATTGTTATTATGTATTTCATTACAGCTGCAAATCTTTCTCGGGTTTGATATCTACAGTATAACTAGATGTTACACTTCTTTTATTATTTTAGCACTTAGGAGTCTCGCACTTATGCAGGAGCACCTCAGGGGGACCTGTAAGCGCAAGTGTTACTCACCTGGATAAACTGACTCGTTTGAACCAGCCCTGAGTTCCTCCGCACTCTAGAGAGTGGCAGGTTGCTTGCACACGGATGCCTCTTCCTCAGCTTGTCATGCATTCACACACAAAACACCACTATGTGGGCTTCGCACGGCTGAGATGCTAGCAGGTGGGTGACAGGCAGTGATCAGCGCTCACTTGTTTTTCCCAATCATGTTCAAAACGGATGAAACACACACACACAAACACACACACACACACACATACACACACAATTACTCAGTGAGTCACAAAGACAAACAACTGACTCACGGCCCGATTAAGGTAATGAAGAAAATAAAGGAAAGAGATGCAGGCTAACATTAACACATTCAAATTAGGTCTCTAGTCACGAGAACAATCTCTGCCTCATTAGATCCTCTCACAAATCCAACTGTGCCTTCACAGTCAAGAGAACAGGCGGGCGTGACAGGGACGGATTAATTTGGGTGACATTTTCACACTGTCGCTGAGATATGCAGCACCTGCTTAAGCATTTTCAGGGAACTGTACAACTTTTGACTTTTTTGAACTCTGGTTCAAAAAGCAGGCAAGTAGCTTGTCACTGAGATTAAACTACACTATCAGTCAAAAGTTTGGACATGCCTTCTCATTCAATGATTTCCTTTGTTTTTATTATTGGCTACACTGTAGATTAATATGGGAAACATCACCTATTACTCTGATGACAGCTTTGCACACCCTTGACATTTTTTCAATCAGACTCATGAGGAGTTAGCCTTTATGTTATATTTAATATTTTTGTTTACAGTGATTTTTTCTGGTTTACAAACTGCAAATCCATGTTTAAAGCAATTTCCTCTGGGATGAATAAAGTTTTCTGATTCTGATATTCTGTCTTACTGGAAAACGGGTATAGATAAGAAAGAAGAAAACTATGGCAGTGAAAACAGGGCCACTAGGAGGTGGAAGGAAGGTTTTATGGACTCATCTCAACTCATCTACCAACACTAATCAAGAACCAGGTCACTGTGGTAGCTGTCTGAGGAGGGCAGTCCAGGCATTTCTTTCTCTGACCACGTCCACCAGCTCCTCCTGGGGGATCCCAGGTCAGTCAATGTATGTAGTTCTCCCAGTGAGTCATGGGTTCGTCCCATGGTCTCCTCCCAGTTGGTCATGCTAGGAATCACCTCAAGTGGCTCCTCGGATGGACTACCGAGCCTTATTGAGGTTAACATAATAATTAATAATTAATCGCTGGGCTATTATAATATGTTTGAAAAATTAATGAAAGGTTTGGTGAGAAGCATTTACAAGAAGTGTGGGAAAATATCCCTGCAGATAAAAGCAGATGGAGAAAGAGTGGAAGGTGAACTCGATGAATGTTGGAACACCTGATATTATATTTGATGATATTATACATTGAGGTCTCTGTGCTGTTTTTCTGGTAAATATATATTAGGCTTGTTTCCTGACTCAGAAAACTGAATTACTTGTATATTTGCACTTTCTTGCCCACTTAATGACTCTGCTGCTAGAACACAGTATCTGTCATCATACTGTTTTCATTCATACTAGGGCTGTTACTGATCATGCCCTAAATGTTGTCTTGTCCTGCAATACTATTTTGTTGCTTTTGTGTTGTTCATAAACGCGCTTTGCTCTCCTTGAATTTTGTGTAGTTCCTGTAGGAACATTATGGTCTGGGAGGAACATTGAAGTCCTGGAAGATCATAATGGTCCTGGAGGAACATTGAAATCCTGAACAGGGCTGGACTGGGACAGAAAATCGGCCCGGGCATTTACAGCCGAGAACGGCCAACCCGGCTGGCGTTCTCTGTGTTGTTCCGGGAGGGCGGGGTAGGGATGTGCTGACGGGATTCGTGCCGGCCCAAATTTACCATCGGCCCACTGGGCAATGCCCGGTATCCCCGATGGCCAGTCCAGCCCTGGACCTGGAGGTATGTCATGGTATTTGAGGAACATTGAACTCCTGGATGATGTTTGCTTTTACTGTGCACTGTGTATTTGGCTAAAATGACAATACGCCTGCTTGTCCTGTCCTACCTGCACTACTCTTGTCTTTTTTTCAGTTTTTGCTCGTGTTACTACAAGTTAGTGCAGCAAGTCCTGGATTAACAATGTGGTCCTGGAGGAAAATGATTTGTGATGGGATCTGGGTAAAGCCTTCACTTGGTGGCATTTGACTTTTATTGACATTTTTATGCCACATGAAAGCCAATTTCAAGCTCTTTTCAAATATGTTTTCTTTATTTTCATACATTGTCCCTATCAAATGTAATTGGCCAAAGTCAGCTGAACAGTAGGACTTTTTGGGATGGAATTTTGAGAAAAAACACTTTAAAGGATTCTAAATTGAATCAGAGCAGTAAAGTAGCAGAAGACAATGAATCTTGGATTAAGTTTAGTTCATTTAGGTGCGCCCTCTGTATTCATGTGTAGCTGCGCCTTACATTACTGAAAGTGAGCATTTTGTCATATGTGAACACACCACTACACACAGTGTGAACAGCACGGAATTCACCCTCTGCATTTAACCCATTCACCAAGTGAAGCAGGGGGCAGCCAGGAACACCGCGCCCGGGGAGCAGTGTGTGGGACGGTACCCTGCCCAGGGTGCCTCAGCAGGGCCTAGCGATCTTGGGAACCGAACCCGGACTTTCTGGTCGCAGGGCGAATGCCCTAACCACTAGGCTACATGTGACTTGCATCCGACCGACTTAAATCACTTTAACACATCAAACCAGCGATTTTCTACAAGATATTTTCAGGGGTGGGACAAGATGTTGTAGAATAATAATTTAATGAAAACCAAATTTCAACAAAATATTGACTTTTGACCTATTTTTTCTCTTTCCTTAAAAAGGCCAATGCAACATCCGACTGGTTTTCCCAGATCGCATCACATTTGGTTTCACAGTGTACTGAAATGAAATGAATGACCTCATTTAAGACACCAAATTACAGTAATGACCAAGAAAAAAACAAAACGTGAAACAGAACCAAATAAAATAAGAAATCAAAGAAATAAAAGGATAGAAGAAATAAAAACATAAAAACCGCTCAGGTAAACAGGTTTAGTTTTTGGAGGTGTCTTCAGAGTTTCACGCTGAAACATCGTTGCCGCTCCCTAGTCGCCCTCTCAAAACATAATGAGGGGTTCGGCCTACCCACCACTTTCGCCCACTTCTCAAAGTATGATGAGATCTTAACAGCCCGAGTGCTTCACCACCTTATGTTTTGGCCTACTTACCCACTGCACACACTTTTATATGAATAATAATAATAAAAATAATAAGTCTGCTCCACCTCTGCACCTTCTGGCCCACTTTATCTCCACTTTACGGCCAGAGCTGAGCTGCTGTGAGTAATCAGAAGACTCTTTTTTTTCGCTCACAGCTCGTGACATTCACCCACAGCCCTAGGGGATGGTCTTTAGAGACCCGGTCAACACTTCGGTATTAGACGGGCCCATTTAGCCTTAGTCACGGAGCCTGGATTTATCCCCGGAAAGGTTGAGGGGGACGGAGGAAGGCGGCTGCAGTACAAGATATATAACAAATAGTAATAAAATAAAATGGACAGAGTGCAGTTCTCCTCTTGACACTCCATCTCTCTCTCTCTCTCTCTCTCTCTCTCTCTCTCTCTCTCTCTCTCTCTCTCTCTCTCTCTCTCTCTCTC
>JBBPDE010000031.1:12805162-12815453 GCA_037974605.1 Nannopetersius ansorgii | reverse complement strand
GGATGAAAGGGAGTATGTGTGTGTGTGTGTGTGTGTGTGTGTGTGTGTGTGTGTGTGTGTGTGTATGTCTACAGCATAAATATGAATGAATGACAGAACTTTGTACACCCCTCAGTAGTCACATCTTCCTGGATAACATAGCAACCACAAGGGATATGGAAGCATTAACCTGGCAACACCCTAGCAACCACCTGGGATATAATACCATTAACCTTGCAATACCACCTCATAGCACCCTAACCACCATAAGACATTGCATAGCAACCAGTTTGTTTGCCCTAGCAACCATGTGGAGCAATATATGAGCTGTTTAGTAACACCACAGAAACCAACTGGAATATTACAGCTATTACCCAGCAACATTCCAGCAAATACTATAGCACCCTCCTAGAAACACCCTAGTAACCACCTAGAAACAACCTAGTAACCACCATAGCATGCCAACACAACTTTTGAAGCAAACTAGCAAAAAATAAAATTCTAAACACCGCCAAGCTGTCATCCTAAAATATCCTAAGCACCACCTAGCAGTACCTCAACATCAACCTAGCAACTACCTAAACCACCACAGCATCCTTTTGGCATATTATCCATCTCTGTTAAACATACTACAAGAGAAGTGCAGAAGTCTTGAGCCACCCTCCATTTCTTGATATTTTGCCTTAAATCACCTTCTTAGAGCAAATGTACTATTTTATACCTATCAAACAGTCTTACCTTTGGCATACTGAGTAAATTAAATAACAAAAATAGGAATATTGTACTGACAGGCTGCAATGTGTCTAAAGATACAAGGAGCCTAGATGAAGAAGTTCCAACGTCTCAGCATTAAGCACCACCAGTACAGTGATCCCCGCCTCATCATCTGGAATCATCTGCTCCTGGTTCTTCACTGGTTCAGGACTTCAGTTATATGCTCTTTGTTCCGCTTGCATGATTCACGCGTGGGTCACTGTGTGTCTTAACAAACAAGAACATTCCTCTGAAACTGGTCAGGTTCAGGGACTGGACTGGAAATAAGAGTCTTTGAAAGTCCTTCAGGAAGCCTCGAGAACTGTTCCTCAAGACCACATTAACATACAAGAAAGTCTTGATCTTTAGAAACAAAATATGAAGACATGAAGGGTGGCTCAGGACATTTGGATAGTGCTGTACTGCATACAGAAACAGCTAACAAGCCTCTCCTATATTGAAAGATATATAGACAGAAAAAAGCATTGAAGTTGATCTGCTGTACCCAGCCTTACACAGACACATATCTCCAAAACACTGTGAAAAAAAGGTATTTCATTCAGGTGTGTTTGGTACATTGTGCTGTGTGTGTCCAGAGGCAGCTGAATGAGTGTGTGTGGAGTAAAGGGTGAATACAGTTATTCATCTGAGTTCACTAAGTGTTTTTCTTTGGCTTTCAAGAGAGTGTGTGTTATTGAACTCCAACCTCATCCTTGGTGCTTTAGTGAACGTTTTAATAACCTTGGCCATCAAACCTTGTACAGTAGTTAAAACTGTCAGACAAAACCAGAGGTTGTGGCCTACAAACTGGACAGATGTCGGCAGGGTGGTTGAGTGCTGGCCTTGTCAAAGTGAGTTTTTGATAGAATCTCAAGTTCAAGGAAACCTAAATCCATGGTGTCTTCCTACAGCCCTGTTTGGAAAGAATCAGGAGAGAAGACAAGACACACATCACATGTGTGGAAATATCTGACTCTAGACCAAAACCAGCACAGTGACCTGCACAACCTGCAAGTCGGTGTTTAAGTACAGTAAAGGTACCGGCGTTCTGCACATCCTCTGATACGGCATCCTCCAGCTAACATGGCTAATGCTAGCACTGCAGGGAGTCATCCAGTCAAGAGGAGTGAAGTAGCTTTACAGAAAAGCCTCTGACTGAGCAGATCACAGATCTGCTTGTTAGTTTCATCGTTAATGTTGTGAGACTTTTCGTTGAAATACAAGCCGAAGGCTAATGCTACAGAGAACTTTAATAAGAGCTGCTCACTGTTGGACTCCTGTGTTCCTCTGTGTGATGACTTCATCCAACGACTAGTCGACTCAACTTTGACTTTTATTGACGGATAAGGTGATCTGAAAAAATCTGAAGTTGTTAATGTTTAAACATCTAGCAGCAATTCCAATACCCTAGTGAACACCAAGGAACAATACAACTAGTTACCTACGCCCTAGAAAGCATTAGGAGTAATATAAGTAAAAGGTCTCTTGGCAAGCTACCTGCCCCACTGACATTAGCCACTAATTATATACTAAGCCATGGCACAATCCAGCAGGTCTGGGATGGGGTGAAGGGGTGGACGGCATTGGTGGGGGTGCTTAGCTGGCATCCGATGTGACTGTCCAGTCCAAAACCAAATCTGCAAGGCCAAGTGTGTTCCTACACAAAAATCCATTCCTGGCTGTCCCCTAGCACCCTTGTCCTGTGAGTCACCACTTGTTAGATAGGTGCTGTGGATTTCCAAGTCATGAGCTGAAGTCTGATGCTAAAATCAAAAATGAAACTGATAATAGGCTGAAGAAGGTTGAAGAAGGTTCTGCTTGCCAAAATGATAAACCTTTCTTAGATTGTGGAACAATCTGATACCCATCAAAAGACAATGATGATCATTGGATCCACCTGGATCATGTTATGGATCAAAGACTGTTTCTACATGCTACATGGCCTCATCTCTCCTCAACCGTCTGGCAAACGGTATCAAAGCCTCTAGAGTTTAATACTGCAAACTATTATAATTCTTAATGCACATAAATGTGTTGTCCCTGCTTAAGCAGGTACATTTCAGAGAACTACCTCACTTTATACTGTATATATGTCTCATATTACACTCTGGACCTTCAAAAGCACCTGGGACTGGTTTAGACTGGTCTATGGGGTAAGACAGGTCTTAAGTTTATAGACCAGTCTAATGCAAGTAAGAGAGTTTCACAAAAGTTAAGACCAACTCATTTTAGATTTAAAAAGTTAGCCACCTCACCCCCAGGCTAACATAGGTCTAAAGTGCTATGTCACCATGGTAACAGCAGAAAAGGAAGAGGCTCATAATTTGTGGTTTGCTAATGAACTTATGAAGAGAACTGTGAGACGGGAAAGAGTTTTCAGGGATCGTACTAACCCACTGGAAATGAAGAATTTGAGGAGCTTGGAAGGAGCTTGGAAGCTTTAATAGCTGCAAAGTGGTTGCGAGTTCAATATTAAAGTCTATGTATTTGAATGCAATGCCAAAGTCCCTGTTATGTTATAGTCAGGTGTCCCAATACTTTTTTCCACAAATACTTTTTATGCGCACAAGCATTCTTAAATAATTATTGAACCACGACAAACATCCCTGATGCCAGCAGGATTTACACTGTTAACGGAAGGAAATCATTTTCCAAATGATGTTTTTCTTTTTGTTGTTGCATTCTTCACTACATTTCCCTAAGAAAATGTCTTCATGGGAGTTGAATTCCTCTCAAATACACAGATTTTCCGAATGGGTGAAAGTGCTGCAGGGTTAGATGTGTCTGCTTGGTCCGCCATTTTTTTTGTTTTGAAAAGACTCTTAAAATTCCCCCAATTCTTTGCAGCATAGTTCTACTTAAGATAGTTAGACGTCTATGTCAAGTCTGACTGTACCCTATGTAAGTTATAGTTACAGTCTATCTTTGTGAACCTGGCCCCTGCACTGTAGCTTCTGTTTACTGCTGCTATAGTCACACTTATGTCCTTTTACTCTTACAATGTGGTTCAATGCTTCTAACTATCTGTTGTGTAATAATATATGTATGGTGTAATGTTAATATTATATTCATTCTAAAAGGAATATATACATATATATACGAATCTACGTTTATAAACATAAAAAAATGAACTGGTACTTGGTTAGCTGGGTTTTATATTCAGATGCCTAAACAGTGTCACTGCAGATTCTTTGTAAGGCTCAGTCTGAGACTGCTGGTAGGGGTGTGTCTTGGCTCTCTCTCAGTGCCGTGATAGTTATGAAGTATGCGATATTTGTTTTTTGGTCACATTAATCTCCCAAATGGCTCACAGCTTTCCATTTTACTATTGGATTTTTAATGCAGGCAGTTACTTTTTAACTTCAGTGGAAGTTCTTGGTTCCCACTGCACAGGCTCAATCCAATACTACAAACCTTTTTCTTCGCAGTATTGAGCACTGCAGCGCTCGAGTGTGCATTCGGGGTCCTTCTTTTCTTTATCTTAATTGTTTGTACTTGACACGCAGCCCCAGGAGTTCACCTGTTTCTTTTTCAGCTCTATTACTTTATCGCCTTTAGTCCAAATCTTGAACACATTGCCGGAGTCCTGTATCTACGTACATACACGCAAAAGTAAATGCATATTCACAAATGGCTGCAAGCTTCACACCATTATGGATGGAAGGAATATTCTCTGTAATTAAAGAAAAACCTCCTCCGAGAACATAAACATTCCTTTATTACGTTTGGCAATAAGGCAAAACACAAACTCACAATAAATATTTGTGTTTAATATTAAAGAAACGGCACTTCCAGCATTACTATTCACCAGGCAAACATGGACATAAATATTTCAAAGTCTAATGTTCCCGGCTACAAAAGCCTCAATTATGACTTTGTTTTTTTTTTTTTAGAGAGCGTGGAAAGGAGCCTGGGGCAATCACTTTCTCCCCCGTCCGGCGAAGAAATGGCTCTCAATTACTTTCTTTATTCAGCTTGTTCCGCATTGCTGCCTCTTTAGCTGAATACCTTCAGCCAGACATGCAGAACATACCAACGCTGCTCCCTGCAGTGACACCTTGAGGGGCGAGCAGGGCCATCTGGCTGCAAAATGGAGGTTTTGAAAGAACTCTCTTTTAAGGTCTGCTCTGTTCTGACGCTGTTGCAGTTTTTTTCATATAAAACATCCAGCTGTGAAACAGAACTACAGTTCAGACCTTGTGCTTATGTTGAAAGCAGTCAAGACTGTTAAAAAGCCGATCTGTGATCCTGGGTGTTAGCCTTGGCCTGAGGATGAAGACAAAGCCACAGTCTGTGCACTTCTTAGAAGGTCACCATGCACTAAAATTTAATTCAATAAGGAAGTTTGAGAAAAAAAAAATATTGCTCTAGATGTTATGATGCTGCAACAGTTTTCTGCTGGTAAAAATCAATCTGGGAAACAGAGCTAGGACTTAAACTTTGCAGTTGTTGTTTGAAAACCACTCAAGGTCATAAGAAATTCTGGCCTTAGCCTACAGGCCCAAAGAAGACCACCTCCATTAAAATGGAGGACTGGCTTTAAAAATTTCATTGGGACCAGATATCATCATCATGCTATTGCAGTTTTCCAGGGTTAACACACAGCTGTGAAACAAAGCTAGACTTCTGAAATTGTGGTTGTAGTTTTGAACATTTTAAGGCTACAAAGCTTGATATATACTCTGAACATTGGCCTGTTTGAAAGTCATGGTTGTCATTTTCTTAATTGTCATCATAATTAAAATTGTAGGGTTGAGAAACAAATGCCTTTTCCTGATGTTGTGATGCAGTAGCAGATTTTTATTGCTAGAACTGAACTAATAGTGGTTTTGACAGTCAGGTCTGTGAAAAGCTCTGACCTTGGACAGCAGTCTCAGAGAAGACCATGGTCTTCTTCTCAGGAGGTCAGAACATATCAGCACTAGCATTTAAATTAAATAGGAGGTGAAAACCTCTCTGGTTCCAGATAGTATCATGCTGTTGTATTTGTCAGGATGAATATCGAACTGTCAGAAAGATCTAGATGTACACTTTGTGGTGATGTTTTTGAAACCAGTCAAGGGTGTAGAAAAGCTGATCTTTGTCTTGGCCTAGAGTCTGAGAGAAGGCCGTGGTCTTCAAACGTCTCAGAAGGTGAAAAGAAATCAGCAACATGCATTTGCCAGGGTGAATATCCAGCTGTGAAACAGAGGTGGAGCAGAAACATTGTGGTTGTGGCTTTGAAACATGGCCTAGGTATTTAGCCTTTGCCTCTGGTCTCAGACAAGACCACAGACTTCTTGGAGGATCACAACCTATCTTGATGTTTCTCAGAAGGTCACAATTGATCACTATTAAAACTGAATTAAAAAGGAAGTTTTTTTCAGGTGTAAATCTGTGAAACAGGCTTAGAATTAAATCCTGCATTCCTGGTTTTGAAACCAGTTAAGGCTGTACAAAGCTGACATTTGTTCTGACCTTCAGTTTCCAGATAAGACCATGGTCTTCAAACTGCTCAGAAGGTCTCAACATATCAGTTTGAATCCCTACATTATGATGTAGTTGCAGCTGTCAAGGTGGATATCCTTCTGTGAAACAGCTGGAGTTGAAAACCTTGCGATTTGGGGGTTATGGAACCTGCCAAGATTGTAGAAAGGCTGATATTTGGTGTTGGCCTTTGGCCTTTGCCTCTGCACACAGACAAAACCACAAACTTCTCAGAAGGTCCAACTTATCTTGAGACTCCTCAAAAGGTCACAACTTAGCACCACTTACTAACATTAATTCTGTGCTGCTAACATATCAAAAAAGTCTCAGTCCTGGTCTGTGGAGGAGAAACGTCAACCTTTGCCATCTACTCTCCACCCCACAGGAATTTAGACAATGGCACCCCAGCTTCAGCTTTCAAGGTGCCTCCTGGGAGCCACCTGGCAGTTCGATATAAAGGTGAGCAGGCAAGTCACATTTGTGGCCAACTCTCAGTTTGCAATGGTACACTCAGTCTCACAATTCTAACTTTAAAAAGTTACAAACTTGCTAAAGTCAAGGTCTCAGGGTAGATTTGCTACGGAATTTAGAGTTCTGTGGTGAAATGATACTCTCTTCAAATTTACAAATTACTGAGTCATGAGAGTATTTGTGCAGATTGTGTAATAAGTGTAATAACTAGATCATGGGCTAAGCAGAAACTGACTTCAGCTTTATGTTGCAGGCTGGCCAAGTCTTTATTCGACTCTTTCCACTGATGTCATTGAATCATTTAGGTTTGTTGTTATGGCTATAGGTGACATAATGCAACTCTAGTGTCTGCATTAATACCAAGGACTCCAGGCATGTAGGTAAATCTCTTACAATACATTTAGCCATGCTCTAGCAGCTAGTGGTGAAGGCTATGATGTTACCTTGGCTATCTAGCTATTTAAATGTAGGTCCGTGGATAATGTGCAATCTTCTGGATTGACCTGTGGATTGGGTGAGTTTTCACTTTGTTAGAATTTTTGCAAAACAAGTGACAATAAGGAGTATTCCAAATGAGTTCTACATCATTTGTGGGTTGGATCAAGGTTGGGTCAGTAATTAACAAATGCTTTTTGTGAAGCAGACAGATGTGTGTCATAACAATCCCTGACCCACACATCACTACTGCCTATCAATTGGATGTTTCTCTGCTAACCTTGAAGATACAAGATACAAACATCCATAAAATGTCATTTGAAAGAAAATCTCAAGCTAAATATATGTATAAGTAAAGCTGCCTGAAAAAAAATCTAATTGGATGGTTATTTTGCCAGCTTGTCCAACTGTAGCCATGTAAGCAGGATCTGTCAGATGTACAACTGTAGATAATTTCTACCAAGGTTTCCAGGTTGTGTAAACGTTGAAGGCCATCTTGGGTTAAAGGATGTGCACCAACATGGTGCAATTTGTAGGTTGACAAGAATGTCCAGACAACTGTCTGAGGTGCTATTCTTCACTCTTCTACCACATGCATGACCTAACTAACGAGTCTGTGTCGACCCCTTGTCTGAAGAGTCTCACTTCTCAGACACTCTTGCAGAGGTTCAGATCAGGGTGAGACACCTCATTTAAGCTTCAGTCTGACTGCTGAAGCACTGTAGGCCCAGCTGCCGTTCTTCTGGCTGCTTCCGTATTGAGGGGATCTGCAGATCTGAGAACTGACAAAACTTTCTTCTGAGTAATAATCTACAAAATGTGCTGAAGGAAACTGTCTATGGATCAGTGCTTCTAACAGAGTGTGGTCCTCAATCATTGTTCTGGAGAACCTCTTCCCTGCATGTTTTGGAGTTTTTTCAGCTCTAACATAAATTACAGCAAACAACCTATGTGTTCTCTGCTGACCTGCTGATACATTATCTGAACTTGTAAATTATTTACAAATCAAGGCTACAATTTTTGCCTGGAGTCACTACATAATCTACTCTTGTGCTTGTAGTTCAAAATGCACAGCTGTCAGACAGGATTATGGTGTTAATGCAAGCTGAAGCTAGATATTTGCCATCAGCCTGATCTAAAGCTTGTCCTCTCACAGAAATTAAATGTATCTGGGTTCTTTCTGGGTGGAGTTTGCATGTTCTCCTTGTGTCTGCTTGAGTTCCTGGCATTAACTCTGGTTTCCTCCCATAGTCCAAAGAAACATCAGATAGATTGGAAATGCTTTTGGCTGAGTATCTGCCATGCAATGGACTGAGTCTCCAGAGACTGTCTGGCCTCTTTTTCCACTGTATGCCTTATGGCTACAGGGGTTGGCTCCAACACCAACTACCTGTAACCAAAACATTTAAGCCTGTAATTCATTAATTGCAATAATAAAATGAACAACATTCAGAATTTAGGTATTTTAACAAAATTTAGGGCCGTTTCTCTTTAGGTTGGGGATGATTGTTACGTTCTACAAAGCCTGTCCAACCTTGTGACAGTTGCCAGAAAAGCAGAAATTTTCAGACCTCCTTAGAAAACCCTTCCTAAATTGAAATGAATGTTATAACATGAAAAACGAACACATGCAAGGCAAGATCATGATTAGGAGCCAGTGGGGTAGATCAAACGTTCATGCGTGAGGAATGCAAACATCATGCCTGAGTTTGAGGTACGCAGCAGAGGGCCCATTGTTTTTCACATATCAGTTTTTCATGTTTCCCATCCTAGAGGTTGAACGAATTGTTTGCTTTGATTTCTTCAGTAACATTTGCCTTGTTTCACTGATTTAGCTTATCAGATAAGCATGAGGAGCCATGACTCGTGATTTGCTTGTTTTCCAACCTAAGCTTTGCAGTTAAATAAGAACATTACTACAATATTTGCCAAGTGATGATTATTTTAAATTAAAACGAGTCAGAAATGACAGATGTGTTTAAGGTCCCTGAAACCCTCAGGCCTTCCCTGGAGACCCAGAAGGCTCTGAGGGTTTTTTACTGTCAGATAGAGTTTTGTTGGATAAATTAGGAGAAAACTACGAACTGTGCAAGACACTAACCCCCGACCAAATGGAAGATCTTGTCCAGACTGTTGCCAGTCGTCCTTAAGCTCTGCTCAGCACTCTTTGTCCTGATTTGCTCTGACTGCAGTGAAGAGTGGTGATGATTTGGAAGCCATTATAGCCAGTGTGTGCAGTCAAATGGCAGAGATGTGTATCTGTATCATAAAGCACTGATTAAAGTCCTGTCTCTGAGGCTCCAGGGCTGTTTCATGCTCTAAGAAAGATGAGAAAAACGAGGCACAGGGATTATGAAGGGTCTTGTTAATTGCGGCCCGTGGTCCATTCAAACTTACACACCCTCACACAGACCTAATCTTAATCTCCAATCAGAAAATGTCTTTGTTTAAACAGCATAACTCTCTATTAATACATTAAAATAACAATCATTGTGTGCTTGGCTTTTTTTCCCCTTGTTCTCATTACTATAATTGAGCAGTTGGCTTGGAAAAAGAGAGGTTTTGCCATTTTTCATTCCACCTATAGAGGGCACTGTGCCCCTACACAGTGACATGTTACCCACTCTCTGTTTCTCGGTTTCCAGACAGTACTATTGCCTGGACAAGCAGATCTATGGATGTGGAAACAGCTCTCGGCTTTGCAAAAAAGGAGATTGTTAACCACAAGCCAGTCATTTTCTTCTAGCAAGTCAAATAGCAGAAGTATGAAGAGGCGGGATTTACTGCTTTCTGCCTTTTTGTGTGGTGGGAGATCAGCCAATCAGAAATAACCAGCAAACACTCGATCTAGAATACTTTATGGCTGGGACTTTTTGGGTCTACTGCCTGTATAGCAGTTCAGTTCTACAGCCATACTATAGATATCCACCTGTCTCTATGTCTGTCTTAATATGTACATTTCAACAGATTGGCAAATATATTGGCAAATATATAATATCTGTTGATATTATTCAATATATTATTCAAATTTCATATAATTTCACTTAAGAACATATTTATTACTTTTAATAATTCAAATCATCACCAGTGTCTGCGATCAATAGTGTCTGTGTCGTGAGTGAAATCAACTGTTGGCTTGTCAAATAGCAGAATATTAGGGCTTTATTTTGGTGTGCTTTTAATTATT
>JBBPDE010000031.1:12742253-12760885 GCA_037974605.1 Nannopetersius ansorgii | reverse complement strand
CACACACACACACACACACACACACACACACACACACACACACACACACACACACACACACACACACACAAACACTGTCTCTCTTCCTTCCTCTTGCTCGTCCACCCTCTGACAAACACACGAGCGAACAAGCTCAGATGCTTACCCGGCAAGCAGTGCTTTCAGAAGACACAACATTTGGAGAAAATTCTTGCCAACTGAGCACCGAGGCCGACAAGGCCAAGGCCGGAACTAACTACTAGTCTGGAACGGGACTCAGGGGTTATACAGAAGGTTTCAGGGCACGACTGGGCCACCTGTTTCACCTGCTTCGCTGTTTAAGGTCGAGTACAGCGAGGCTGGGGCCCAGCTGGTGCAGACATGCCACAGGGCGTTGGCTCCTAACCGGGACGGACATGGCAACATCTTGCCTGTCACAACACGCAGTAGATCAGAGGCATGTTCCTCTGGTGCGGGACGAAGGCCAGCGCTGTGAACTGTAGCTCCTGAAAACACAGCAACGCCCCGCCCCCTGCAGAGCAGGGCCGAGCCAAGACTTCCAGAATAAACATCGGTGCTACAATAAATGCGCTTGTATTTTGAATACCACCGATCAAGACACCCATGAAAATACGTGAACTCCTTAATTAATCCCTCAGAAGGTTGACACAAACACTGGCAAATGATCCTGAGAAGCTGTTGTTTCTACTTCACAACTTTATTAAACGTTACCGAATATCATACCCCCATATTTATTCATAACTATCATGGCACTGTAACCATAGCGACCACAGCTAGAGCTGTTGTACAGCAATTATAATTGGTGGTAGCCTACAACAGACATGGGTAAAACTCTTGCCTGTGAACCCGAACACTCCCACTCTCTACTAGTGTGTCCTTGTGGAAGATACTGTGTCTGTCCCTGGAGCTGCTGACTGTAAGACTGTCTCTGTAGCTAGTGACTGTAAGACGGTCCCTGTAATTAGTGACTGTAACCCGATACCTTCAGCATGAGTTTGTGCGATAGAGAACTAATTCAAAATCAGTACCTCATTAAAGCTCTCATGCAATCAAATCCTGAGAGCAATGTTCCAATGTTCCAGTGCAGTCTTACCACAGTAAAGAGGGAACAACCGTCCCCAATCTGCCTGATACCCAAGATCAAAGAATGATTTTAATGCAGTTGTATTCTGTTCCATTGGTAGCTTATGAGAAACAAAACAAAACACAACCTCCTTCCCAAAAAAAACTAAATAGCAATGGTGAGTTAATATAGATGGAATCTAGCTGTGCCCCGAGGTGTAAATAAAAAATCGTCATAATAATATTATTTTAATGTTATTGCATCATTTACAAGTACAGAACACTAAACGCTGTGAGGATCCTGCAGGGCAGGGAATATGTAAGAGGATTTGACCTCCTGTGATCCCCGCTGAAGGCAGCCATGTCACTGACGTGTGTGTGTGTGATTTTACACATGCCAGTAACATGGAGCTTAACAAACAGGCTAAGGTAATCCTCAGGGCATGGCAGATCAGACCTCAGCACCAGAGACCTCCTGAAACTCTCACACACACGGTGGTACCATCTGTGGGGTGGCTGCTGATTATATGTGTGTGTTTGTGTGTGTGTGTGTGTGTAAGCCCCAATAATCAGCAGCCCCCCACAGAAGGTACCACTGTGTGTACCACACACACACATACAGTACATGCACATTATATATATATATATATATATATGTGTGTGTGTGTGTGTGTGTGTATGTGTGTGTTTATAGTCTTAAGCAGAAGACTACAGTGTGTGATAATCAGTGTGTCTTTCTGCTATTAAAGTGAACTTTAGACTAAATCCAAACAAACAAGAAAAAAGTAAAAAGTATAACTTAATCAATAGAAGAATACAGTACATCGGGATTTACTGTACTGGACAAGAACACATTGATACATAACACCGCTATTTACTGTAGAATGCTATTTCTGTGAACTATTTTTAGTTTTATTTAGTATATTTAAACATCCATGTGATAAAAGCACTGTGCAGGTGTCTACATTGTATATGTACACTTTGTCTGGCAAGGGTTTGTCTGGCATTCCTTACCAAGAGTGTGGCTAACCAATGGATACAGATGGGCTACTGTCTGCAACTGCACACCTACATAGTAGCCCACAAGTAGCCCATCCAATGAATGAAAGCACCAGTAAGGTTTCCAATAAAGTGCATCATCAAAATGTGTCAATGTATATGCTTCACCACACTAACCAGATTTGGACACTTGGTGTGAAGTGTGTGAAGACCTGATGCTCTGGGGTGTGATTCCAGCCGGACAGTCAGTAGCACCAGAGAGCTCTTCTGTCTTAAAGCCATGCGGATCAATTACAGGCCAATTACAAACCTCCTCTTTTCCTCTCCCATCCAAACATCCCCAATCCATCCATCCTCTATCCAGCCACCCACACACATAAAGCACAGCTTGGAATCAAAAGGTTTTTCCTTCAGTATGAATAAACATTCTGCCTGAAAGTCTTTCCACGCGGATAAAAACAAGCACGTCCTCTCAGTGTGGTATTACCGCCGCAGGGTCACTGCTAGAGCAGCTAAAAACAGCGCAGCGCATAAAAAACATCACCGCCGTCCTTCAACTGCCTAAAGGTGCGGCGATCGGTGCGCATCGCAATTCGGCGTTTGGAAATGTGAGGCGTTTAGCATAATGCGCTTCCAGTTTAAGCCCTGTTCTTACTGCAGTAAAGGGGGAGCGCTTTTTGCTGCCAGCCTTTAACTGGTTAATATTCCCACCGCTGTCCTCGCTGTCTGTGTTTTAAAGAGTTGGCGCCCACCTGGGGCCAGACTCACTCGGTCTCCTGGGCTTCGTTCCCATTACTTCAGGGAAGCGGCGAGAAACGCTGCGCTGGTCCAGAATGAGGCGTGATTGAACACGGTGGAAACGCTTTAATTCCGTGGAGACCTTAATTTGTGTGTGTGTGTGAATGTATGTGTGTGTGTGTATGTGTGTTGGGGGATGGGGTGGGCTAGTGTCCCAAGGGTCCCCCACACCTTCAGCGTACCTGCTGTCCTTTTCACCAACAAAAGAACACAAAAACAAGTTAGAAAAGTGAAAAAAAAGTCACATTTTCTCCGCTGATCGTTTTGCGTTTGTAGTGTTAAGTGAGAAAATGAGGAGGTTGTTGGCTTAGTATCTTAATTTCAAGCATCAGAATCAGAAAACTGTATTGATCCCGGAGGAAACGGATTATGCAATGACTGCACAGAGACAGGAACAGCATTAAATATAAAGTTTAAATATCATCTAATAAAAATTCTACAGGGAAATTCACAATGCTATATACACAAATGCTAGGGTATAAATGCTATAGATATACAAATTATAGTTGTATATGTTATAGTTGTGATTTACTTGCAACACAAGTAGTGGTTTGGAGTTGTTTTCTATACTGAGTTCATTGTTGTATGTAATAGAGATCCTTAGTAGTTCAGTAATATTGGCATCAGTACTGATATTTCACATGACTATTGCACATAATAATAATGGGATATTTTACATAGTGAAATGATTTAATACCCTATAAGAAATCTGCTCATGATGTTGCACAAGAAGACTGTCCAGGGTGAAGGGCTCCTCCTATTGGACAGTTCTGACCATTCATTTAAAGGGGACAAAAAAAGAAGTTCCATTTCTGATTGCTTCCCCACTTCTACAGTTCATGTAAAAAATAAAGTTAATACAATTGTCATTCCGGGCATATAGCAGCCTAGGGTTAGGGCTAGGATTAGGAATAGGATTAGGGACTAAGGTTAGGAGTTTAGGGTTATATTTAGGAGTTTAGGGTTAGGGTTAGGGTTGGGGTTGGTGTTGGTGTTGGGGTTGGGTCAGGGTTAAGGTTAAGTTTTAAAAGTTAAAGTTAGGGTTAAGTTTAGGGTTAGGATTAGGGCTAGAGTTAGATCTAGATTTCGCATTAGGGTTAGACTGAGTTTAGTTTTAGGGTTAGTGATAAGTTTGAGGTTTAGGTTTAGGGTTATAAATCATTTACTTATGTCAGTTTTAAACTGCAGACAATAACAATACCATGTACAATAAAAACAAAATACATATATATTATATGCATGTATGTATGTTCTTCTAGAAATCACTAACATTTTAATCAAATCACTAGTAGACTCAGTAAACTCAAAGTGTGTGCAATATGAGCAGTAAAAGTAGGTAAAATTCTTTGATTAGGAAACATAGCACATTAATATAAGGCAGTAGGTTATAATATCAGTAGTTATTCCATATATAATTTTTGAAAGCTTTTCACATTAATGTATTGAATGCTGTTTGAGTGATTCAGTCGACAAAGAGTTCCAGAACTTTCACTTTGTAAAACTAATTTTGTGAATATATTCTGTTTTATGTGACCTCCTTTGCATAATGATGTCTGTCTCTACTGAGGCATCTATATTTTTCTGGTATGGATACAATCAGTTGTAATTATGCAATTGTAATTTAATAAAGTAATTCATGTTTATGTCAATGCAGTTACACAAACGCTGCACATGTAAAACACCATGTTGTTAAAAGCTGGTCTTTGAGATTAAGGTCAGGAAAATATTATTTTTGTTATATTTTTCAACCACCAAAATAACAAATGGAGAAATATGTCCTTGTTCCTAATGTAGACAGTGCCATACTGGTCCTGTGCCATTAAATTGCATTTAAAAAGCGGGGCTTTAAAAAGAGCACACCACAGGTTTTTACCCATTATCTATTTATTTCATTAACTGCAGATTTTTATTCATGCTTAACCCTGAAAAGGTGTTGAGTGAACTATACATTTCTCCAATAAAACCAGTTTCCTTTCTAAGATGAGAGAATCTGTAACAGTGCAGGTCTAACTCCTATTAACTGGTTGCTGGTGATACAGAATCAAATTCTAGACTGTGCTTTAACTTTAAATGCACTCGTTAACTGTTTCCTACAAAATGACATTTTTGTTTAATAAAGGTCCTCAAATGGTGAACAGACTGTGAATGCATTCATTGGTAAAGAATAAAGAGTGTTTTTAAATTAAAATAAAGTGACTAACATGCAACGGTGGAACATCTCAATGTGTGCAAAAAATTTACCGGTAGTGTACATGAAAACTGTAGAAAAATGCCTTTTGAGTCTAAAAAGTCATGTGATGTGAAATACTACTTGTTTCTTCGCTCTGCGTGACTGAATGTAGTTGAAAATCATTTTGCTGCTGCTGTTTGTTGACCGCGTCCAGTGTGTTTCGGAGTGGGGCAGGCTGAAGTTTTTTCTCATTACTGCTCTCTGTGATGCTCTCTCTCCTGATCACAGTTTACCAAGAGACTGCTGAGGAGAGGAACAGCTGCCCACGCCTCCATCCTTCCTGGCCTTTTGTTCCTGCTAACACACACAAACATGCACAAACACACACTTCTCCGCACACAGAGTGTTCGCCAACAGGGGTCTTCACCTCAGAGTAAACATCTCTTTAAAAAAGACAGACTGCGTTTGGGTAAAAAGGGTTCTTGTTCTACTTTCATCTCCGACAACGAGCTTGCAGTAAGACATCAGAGACCACAAAGACCAAATAATGGAACAAAGAGAGATAAGCTTTCTAAAACAGCCATATTTACTTGGAAGAAGAGACTAGAGGAGCATCGAAGAACAGAACACAAACACCGCAGGACAATTGAAGGTCAGCCGTCTGGTTAGAAGCCGAATGTAGTCATCTCAGAGCTTCATGAACATTATGGTCCACCAGACTAGTATTATGAATGTTTCGTGTGCTGTGGAGAGAAATAACCAGGCCTCTGATCTGCCATTCGTCTGTTCTTGTAACTTAATGACCCTCCATTGATCTTCTTTCGCTTTACGGCCATCTTCCTACTAGTCTTCTCCGCAGGCTTCCATTCCTTGAAGATGTCGCCGGACTTTTTTCATTGCCCAGGCTGCACATTCGTAGACCTTCTGTAAGAACTGACCAGAAGCAATCTTCAGGCCTCTCCAAAGTAATTCAGAAGTAAAGACCAGACCATCTCAGTTGCTGTGATTTCACTGAACATTAAACTCTGTTTGCTCTTGGTCTCGTACTTATGTCTTTATTGATCCTTAGCTCCAAATCTCTTCCACCTCTTACAGATTAAGCATTTCAAAGTGTTGAATTGTTAAATACTGTGAGGATTTTTGCAGGATACGTAGCTTTGTGAGATATTCAAACATAGTTTCAAGTATTTAACTGCATGTATAATTTTTATACATTGTGTTGTGATGGCTAAAATCCTTTTTAGTGCTAGATCATCTAATTTAAGATAATACATAAATACCAAACCATTGTCAAAAAATTAAACCAATTAAAATAATAACAAATAGAAAAATCTCAGTTTCAAGTCTAGCATGTAAATTGACAAAGAATGTAAAATATAATATTCAGTATCCGACAATCCAATTCACTGTGTAACTGTATGATAACATTTATATCATATAGCAAAACATCCTTAACATTTGTAGGCTCATAAATGTTTTGTAGGTTCATAAAATATCTACTCTAATCTATTCACAGTCCCACAGAACTACTGTTGTTGAGTTGGGAAAGTATCGGGAAATCATTATTCCGAGCTGTGCGTTCACCACAAAACACGAATTATAAATAGTTCAAAACTACCAATCCAGAGTAAATTTTTTAAAGCTTTTTCTGACCTCTGCAAAGGCGCACAGTCTGTAGTTCTAATTAACATGCCTCGTTGCTAACTCCGTATTTACTCTCCAAACCCCAGATTCCCTTCTGATATGGGTCGTAAACAAACATCCATATTTTCTGGCAGAGTCTGTGTAGTAATTTCAAGCTTGACATGTTTGAAATTAGTTCTACAGCGACCGCTCAGCGTCTGCATTAGACAGTGTCGTCTTTTTCTTTTTTTCACCCCCTTCGCTTTTGTTTACTCATTTGCCATTTATTCCTTGTAAACAAGATTGTTTGTGTCAATGAGGAGGACTCTAAAGGCTGACCTGAGACATCGCCAGTCTGCTCCCATTTTATTGTGTTTTGAAGAGGGGTCGTTTGCAGGTTTTAATTAAAACGCAAGTGCAATTCAGCTGCCCAATTAGTCTAAGCTCAAACAGGTGTAATTATGACAGAGTTTTCAGCTCAGCTGATGAGAAGAGTGAGCAATCACTCAAGAAATCATGTGCTTTTCATGCGCTGGTAATTGATAGCACAAGGCTTTTAACATACTACAAATTCATAATTACAGAAGATGTGCCGCACCACGATCCAGTATGGTGGTACGAATCAGTATTTCTTGGACTGTCTTGTTGTGAATTTGCATAAGAACAATTGAAATTTTCCATAGAATCACCAACCAATAGTCACACAAAGAATGGAAAGCTAAGCTCCCTCACAAATAAACTCACACGCTACTTTTTAAGAAAGCACAATTGCCATCTGTTTTTGGTTTGAATTAAATGTTCTCTCATGAAAAAGTTCTCAAACTTTTTCAACTGACTTTAAATACTTGCCCTAAATTTAAGGCCACCTTATAGCTGGAAAATGAATGGAGATCTGTATGTACATTCACTGGCCTTAGAAACCCCTTGTTTTCACCTCCACTTCGATGGTTGATGCTTACTTTGTGTTTGCAATCTACATCAGAGGCAATGTTGAGCCAATCTTGGCTGGATAGGTTTGGGTGGAAACCATTCTCAACCTAAGAGTGACAATGACAAGTTCAAGAACCTCAGTAACACCAACTGGACCACCATCATACTGTTGGTGTCACCATGCTCCAACACCCAAATATAATGTGCATATAATTTATGGCATTTATCCAAAGCAACTTCCATTCCCTAAGTACAGGAGGCAGTCTCCCTGGAGCAGCTTGAGGTTTCCCAACCAAAGAATTTAACCCAATGGACAAAGAATAACAAAAAGAAAATAATCAAACTCACAAAATCTTGGGCTTCCATGCTCCCACTGTGAGGCCTTCCAATAAAAAGAAACAAAAGAAAATAAACCAAAAACCCAACCTCAGACCACGTCCAGTCCGCTGTACTCACCCCAATTGTATTCTCACTCTCTCTGCTGAGGGAAACTCCTTCGCTCCGCACGGCTCTTACTACGCTGCAACGTCCCACACCGGCTCCCACTCACCCCCAGTCGGCAGTGAATTCGCCTCGCTCTCCGACCCTTGCGGCAACATGCCATCTCCTCCTTGTTGCCAGCTGTTGAACCCTGGAGCTCAGTCACCGTCTGTCGCCCCTCTCACACTGCTCAGTCTCTACCAGACAAAAAGATCGCACACCTCAGACCATATTCCCCAACTCGGCCCTCAAAGGGCCAGCCACAAGCACTCAGATAGCAGAATCTACTTCCCTTTGAGCCAGCTAGAGTACGCAGGGGTCTGAGTTTTGCTCGCTTGACTCCACTCCTCTATGTCTCGACCACCGACCAACACCTGAAGACAGAAAAGCAGGAAAGAACGCAGGAACAGAGGCCGGCTACTGACTCTCCCGCTCCCAACGCCTTCGCCTCGCGGACTTGGAAATCATTGATCAAAGTCCACTCATGTGAGGTCTTGGCAAAAAAGAGAGTTCAGCAGGGCAGCAGCTACTCTAAAAATCCCTCGATACAGTTCTTTTTTCTTAAAAACAGTGCATCTTCCTCCCCATGGCAACCATCCCAAACACTGATGGCCGCCATCTTTAAAGATCCCAGGCTCCACACTCCCAGAACCTTCTCTTCTTCAGGGCATGGTCTGCAAAATAAATGTAACACCATTGAAAACACACAAAGTCACAGATAAAGGAAAATGAAGGGAAATACAGACACGCAGTATCAAGAAAAAAAGAAAATGAAGTTAAACAGCAACTAAGTGCAATTGTAAGTTTGGTCCTTCTGCTAAAATGGCCAAAAATTGTAGGAACAAAATGTGCAGAATAAACTGACCTCTTGGTGTAAGTCAATATGTCAACTTTTGGCTCCATTCTTATGCTCGCAATGACTTAGCCTCATTTGGAAATGACGGGGATGGGGGTGTTGATGACATGCGTCAGCCTCCCAGTCCCCCATGATGCTTGGCTGTGTGTGTGTATGTGTATGTGTGTGTGGATGGTTGGGGTAGAGAGTGCACAGATGGACGACCAGATCGCAGTGACTGTCATAAAATGATGGGTTTGGGTTTGGGGAAGCTGGAGGTTTTTTTTTTTCTTCGTCAAAACCTGGCTCCAATGTGCTTGGCATTTGATTGCTCTGAAAAAGCTAAAAAAACTACATAAATACAACAACAAACACATTTAAATAAATATAAAATAACAAAACTCAGAGCTGAAGCGGAAAAACAAATTGTTAAACCAAAGTGAGGGTCGAGATTTGATAGAGTGCACTTTGAATACCAATTAATGCACAAATACCTGGAACATTGGAGAACAGAAGTGGAGGATCAGCAGACGGGACCAAGATAGAACCAACGGCTGAGGAAGAACAGATGGAGAAAGGGATGGGGCAGTGAGAGAGAGAGAGAGAGAGAGAGAGAGAGAGAGAGAGAGAGAGAGAGAGAGAGAGAGAGAGAGAGAGAGAGAGAGAGATGGATGTGTCCAAAGCTTATTGAGATGTCTGCCCAGGCCATTTTGTCCCTCTGTTGGCGAGATAATGAAGCCTCGCTGACGGCCTGGTGCCACAGCTTTCCCAGCATGCAGTTCAGCCATGGTAGTGCCCAGCATGTGTGAGACTCTGGCAGAGAGAGCCCGACAATGATCATCTCCTAATGCTGCAGCCAATCGCAGCTATCGGCGCTGGCCCTGCTGCCTGATCTCCAGGATCCGTGAGCAAACAGAACGTGGTGTGAGGCAGCATCGCCGCGGTTACGCTGACAGGTGCAATTACCACCTCAAAATGACCAAATCAATTTAGGCGTGTTTATCCAGGGCCTGTTGGAGATCCGTGTTCACGTCAGATAGCGAGGAGAGAGGATGAGAAGAGACTTACCCATGCCCACCTACAGTGTGATGACACCTGACACCACCGCCTCCTCGTTTCTGACAGATGTTCTCTTGAAATATCCACAAATAAATTGCTTGTTTTGTAAGCCTTGATATGAATAGACCTTTAATAACATCTCAAGGTTCAGGGCAAGTTTTTTGTCCAGTGAAATATTCCGACCTTCAGACTCATGAATGATGGTCAAGATCTATAGCTATAGAGGCCGCTACTTGTGTTAACTAGTAAATGACATAGCAGTAATTTATTTATTTCCCATTTTTTTGCTGACCACATCATTTTTCAAGAGATTTTATTTGTCTTTTTTTTTTTTACTTTTTCACTTTATTTTTATATTGTTCCTGTCTCTCTGCATGGCTGTTTATTTGTAACATAAGCAATTTCCCATAGCACCAGTAAAGCTTTCTGATTATGATTTCATCAGTTTGCAGTGGTAAGTTAAAAAAAAAAAATCCATTAGCGATAGCATAAACAGCGTGCAGCGAGCCAAAACAAAGACTCGTACCCACATGATTAGACAGGGCACAGCTTATTAATACTAAATAAACTGACATAGGAAGACACAGAGCAGTCACAACACTGCAGGAGGCTCCTGCCTTCATTACATAACATTCTCTGATTGGCTACTTTCAAAATGTCCACCGCTAAGTAGGCTACAGTGAGCGTGGGATGCTCCCAATCAGCAGCAAGGATAAATACATAACATTTTCTGATTGGCCACATTCAAACCTCCCACCTTTAAGCACAGCTGTGTTTTATCATTTTAAGACACATTTTC
This sequence comes from Nannopetersius ansorgii, assembly GCA_037974605.1. Lineage (NCBI taxonomy): Eukaryota > Metazoa > Chordata > Actinopteri > Characiformes > Alestidae > Nannopetersius > Nannopetersius ansorgii. Next base: position 12,750,130 of record JBBPDE010000031.1, on the reverse strand, counting down.
TACATTTATAGTTATATTTTATATGGAAATGTTCTCTGAAATATTCCACGTTAGACTGAATCCTCGATTGCTGATCCACATAAAAGTGAGAGGTTAATGTATTGTGTTCCTTCAAACATAAACTTAGACCAACATCCCACACAGTCATAATTGCACTAAATTAAACTATGAAGAAGAACTAAATTCAGCTTAATTTTGAAATCAGCAATATTCAGTGAATATTAGGCTGCTTATATTCCTACTCAAAATAATGCTTGAAGGAAGACAGCTGGAATGATTAAACACAGAAGCCCATAGTACCCAGTTGTGCCTCTCTGAAATTTCTATTGCCTCTTTTCCTAATTAGTCTTGTTGAGCCTGATCTGATTCCATGGAAGCAGCTGGAGTTTTGCTTAGTAAATAAACACGTATCACATTGCAGATGAAGACGGGTCTGTTCGGAAAATACTTTTTTTAGGACTGTCTAAACTGTAGGTCAGTGCAAGCCTGCACTATTACATCTTTTACAACTTCTGTTGTTTAACTTCTGCCAATCCAGAATACTTAAAACAAACAGTCCAATTTGAACACTCAGATTTAAACACTCCAGCAAGCAAACTGTTCGGTTTTAATGAAGTTTTTAGGTTGCTTGTTCTGTGACTATGAATTTTTCACTCACCGTTAAAAAACTAAATGCAATATTTGTCTTCATGTGAAAACTCCGAATGCACTTATGGTTCCTTGGAGCTCAAGGGGTTTGGTCTTCATCTTGAATCCATCAGCGAGTTCTCCTCGATAAATAAATCTTCATTACACTGTGAATAATGACAGGTCTGTTTAGGGGTTACATTTGGGAAATGGATGATTATTTCATCAGGGTGCATCAATAGGAGATGGTTAATTCATAAGACGGTGAAATCAATGTCATAAATTAGCTTTATGAGGCACGTCAGGCTGCTGAAGAGCAGATGGTGGGGAGAAGTAAGGCCAGACAGACGGGGCATTCACACCAGCTTCCTTTTGACTGACAGGATCATGAGCAGGCAGGGACCGAGGAGAAAAACTGGACATTAAGAGTTTTCACAATAAATCCCTCCTCCCCCAATGGACAGGTAAAGAGTGAGACAGTGAGAGACAGAAGCCTAAAGACTAAGCTTCCAGAAGGAAATTGATTTGCGTTTTTTATATCTGGCAGGTTTGGGCCTTGGTGGCATGGTGGCACAGTGGAAGAGTGTTTTTTTGCTAATCAGGCGGCTAGGTAAACAGCGCACAAGACTGACAGCCTCAGCTCGGGGAATATAATCGACGTGGCTTAAGGGCTCAGGCTTTTCAGACGATACAATTTGCGGAGAGCAATGGTGTAAATCACAATTAAATCTGAGAGCGCGGAGGCCTGGCAACGCCCCACTTCAGGGAGCCGAGGCCCATGCCTGGAATATATTGATGGGATTTTAAAGGGGCGGTGCATTTAGGAGGGGTTTTGGGGCGGATGGTGGCTTGCGGGGAGGAAAAAAAGAAAAAAAAAATGAACACGGATGACTGCCAAACTTCTGTTTCCCCTGGCAACAGACCCACAGAGCCAAGAAGAGGTACTTGAAGCTGGCGCGGCTCAAAGTGTTTAATGACGGGGTTTCCGGCATTCCGGCAAAATCACAGAGATGCCCACTTCAATTCGCCTCGGAGGTGACGGCCGAGCACCGTGTCACCCTGCCAGCAGATGCTGAGAGAATAAATTGGGTTGGCATGCCGGTGGACGTCGAAAGCGCTACATCGTTATGTGTCGGGATGCATGGCGGTGTCGCTGGATGCCAGGAGGTCTGGCAGTGACAGGATGGCCTGTTGTTTCTGCACAGGATGACATTTAGCAACTGTAGAGATGAGATGCTATCAGCTACCGGGCATGTCAGGGGTATTCGGAGTTTGCTTTCAGCAAAACAGAGGAAGCTGCAAGAGTCAAGGGGTGTACATTGCCATCAGATAAACGGACATGCCCTGTTTCTTAGGGGTTTACTACAAATCAGCACTTATGTTTAACATGACCTAGGATATTGGAACAAACCTTATTTTCCTTTCCTGGCAATTTTTCCCATGTTTACATCATTTGAAAATAACCAGCTGGTGCAGTGGGTACTGTCATCTCACAGTGAGAAGGTCCTGGGTTTGGTTCCTGGCAGCCGTGCGTCTTTTCTGTTTGCACATTCTCCTGTGTCTGAGTGGGTTCCTGCCAGCATCCCCAGTTTCCTCCCACAGTCCAAAGACAAGCACTTTAAGTGGATTGGAGGTTAGTCACTTTACATGAGATAACAAATCAAAGACCAAAGGCCTTAGAGAATAGGTGTATAAGCTCCAACACCCAAAAACACATAAAATATTTTTGTATAAACTCACATTGAAACTCAGTTTGTAAACATGTAATGTTTACACAATATTTAAAAAAAAACCCTAATTTAATTACATTAACTTTACTCGCATATTATTATTGCTGAGGTTCTCCAGAATGTAACCATATGTGTCACTTTTGCATATATGATTTTGTTTAGATTATTGTTTAGCTGTTGGGTTCTGTTCTGACCATGACTTATTAAGAAGTATTACAAATATTTTAATTGCAACTATTTTCTAACCTGCCTTGGAAATAATGCCAAAGTTCCTGCACGTTCCCCATTGTTGTGATGTCAGCACTAGCGACGTCACCAACACTGATACCAATATTAGAATATTGAGGATCAGCAGAGACTGATATCAGTTTTTGCTTATGTATTTTTTTAATGACTAAGCCATTAGTCAGAGTTATTTTCAATTCAAGCACTTCAATTAAGCGTCTAATTAATTCAATCAATGAAGCATCTAAAACATAACATGCTCAAAGTACTCAAACACTGCACCACACCCCGGGAAGAAACTCTGACAACACGACACCCTACAGTGTTCTCTTGTGCTAATTCAGGATTCATTTGTAACAATTGAATCTTTCCAACATCTGATCCAGCATTTGATCTGATGGCTGTTATCGAACCAAGGCCATGTCTAATCACAACTCACCAACACTAAAATATTTCAAGTGTTTCAATTGTTCAAGTTTAATAGTTAAAAATTATTTTAGATATTGCTTTAAAAACGTAATATTTAAAGAAGATTAATGTTATTGACACTGAAGCATCTTTGTTTATCTTTTCAATTATGGAGAAGTTGCAAATTGAATCTCATTGTACTGTCTTATTGTTACTGTACACATTGTACTGTGTACAATGACAACTCAATTCAAAGGAATTAAATTCAACTCAGGCAAAAATAGCTATTCCTACCAAGGTAGACTGATGAGCATGAAGCTGAGTGTTGCAATATATACAAAATAGTATGACAAATATTAGGATATTGCTTTTTCATGTTTAGTTGACAAATAACGTGCAAATTAATACTAAATACTATTCCAATACTAAATCCACCCCATCACATGATGCTACCATAGCAGAAGGGTGAAATCTTTCCTCTGAGGCACATATAGGACCACAGTAAGTGTAGTTCATCTCAATACACTTGGAAAACATTAACTGCTGATTCTGATATATTGGCTAACAGATGCTCATATTGGCTAGCATCACACTGAGTGGCATGTGGGAGTGAGGGAGATTATACTATGACCAATTATGCTATCTTGGACTCCTGGATAAAGATGACTGAGGCACCATCAGGGTTCTCAACAGCCTGACGATAGTTGCACCACTGGGGAGTCCCGTTCCTCAAGATTTTGATGGACAGTGTAAACGTGTCACTCCGCATAATGTAAGTAGCCTATTCTGCATGAGACAAATTAATTAAGATGATCCAGTCTGAAATCAAACGACAAAAACAATGGACTCAGTAGTCAGGCAAGCTCCTGCTGCTATTTTCTCCCTGGCGACGTCCGACGGATTTAAAATCCCATTACCCTCTGCATTGTCCCTTGCACAGGAGGGAAGAAGTAGTCTTGATTGAAAGTTGACCGCGGGTCGAGGGACACTAATAGGCTTTGAAGTGCCGCTGTGTATAATTGTATCCCCACCGAATAAACAGGCAGCTAAGTACACATAATTGAATCCACCAACACTCTCCACACACTGAATATTTCATTACAGGCCGAGTGCGGAGTGCAGGGGGCTCCCATCGCTGGTGACTGACACATTCCTGTTCATCCATTATACAGCATGTTCTACTTAGGACCAGCGCTTCAACCGGCAGGCAGAATACCAATCCGCGTGTCTTCCTTTTTAATAACCTCCGTTTGATAATCATGCCTGATCAGGCCAAGGCATTTAGACCTGTCGGTGACTCATTAAAGTGAGATGAAAACAAGTTCAAGCCCTGTTTGACATCCGAGATTCCTGGAAGCTCAGAAGTTTGACTGCTGCACTCAGAGTGAGGATGGATGAGGCCAGGGACTAATAAACTTTGGGACTTTGAGGCTTTCACATATGTGAGGCATGTATACATGTTACTGGTGTTCTTTCTCACTTAACAACATGCACCCACATTGCTGTGAACGCGTATAGATGCATATGTGTACTGAGTGCATCTTGTTTATTAGTATTAGTAAAATGTGGCTTATATGTGGATAAATGTAAGCTAGTAAGTCGATTGATTACCTGTTGGAGACTACACAGAATTATCAGTGGAGGCCTTGTAACCAGGGGTTGATATGTTTTTTTGCTCTTGTACTCTAATGAGTACCTACATGAATTAACTGGTATGCCCCAAATTATTTTTTTTTTCTGTGTCTTGGCCTGGGGTGGGATGGTCGTTGGGGTGTGTGTGTGTGCAGAGGTCTGTGTCTCTGCACATGCACATTCCTGGTGCTAGTATTAAGTAACAAATTAGGTACGCTTTTGCACTGTGAAGACTGAAAACTGATGCACATTTTGCGTAGCCCTTCTGTCTATTTGTGCTTGCGTACTTATGTCAATCCCTGCTTATAACCCTTTACATTTTAGTTCATTTGTATTTAATAATATTCTCAGGTTTGTTTCATCTCTACAAGTATTACAGTAATACTTTTGTAACAAATGCAATGCTGTTGTCATCCCCCTAATACTCAGGCAACTGACTCCGCTGTGTGTGCGACTTAGATGGCCCAAACGTTACAGCTATGTTTTGCCAGGAAACACAAGAGTTAAATTATCCAAAATTTCCCAATCATATTAAAACTTTGTCTCTGATTAGATACAACCAATCAAGCTCTGCCACTGGTCAGGCCATCAGGAATTGGACTGGAGATCCTAGACATCAGATTACTGATGCAATTGGGAAGTCAGGAAACAACTAATAACATTTTGATTTCCAATGAATGGGAAAACTCGACAAAATGACAGGAAGTTCTAGATCTGTTCATCTGGAAGTTCTACATATGTTACTAACTCAGAATATGCAAACAGAAATTAACACTAGGTTAGAGAATTGACCATAAATTATCTCAATGTTACTGTTGCCTCTTGCTACTCAGGCCTTTTTAAACACTGAAATACAATCACTGTCCACCTCACAACTTTGTGCTTCCAGTCTCTGTCCAACTTAAGGGCAATCGGTGTACAATTACAGATGGTAGTCCATCTTTCAAACCCTTTTACCCCATTCATCATTAGTTAGATTCTGTTCACTGTTCTTAGCACAGCAGTGAGAATGACGTGGTAGTTGCATTGTAGCTTGTGTGTGTGATGTTGGGATGAGCAGCACCCAGAGTAATGATTCAAGATTTAAGATTCTTTATATGTCACATGCATTGTTATTCAAGTACAACACACAGCAAACTGTGCAGACATTATAATAAGTGCAATTTTTTAATTATAAAACACACATAAAAATACACACACACACACACACACACACACACACACAAAAAAAAACCCACAACAGTACAAGTAAAGTAAAAATATGTTTAAATATAAGTACAATTTTAATTTTAAAAATGCAGATCTGAAAGCAAGTGTCTAAGCTAAATTAGAGTTACAGTTATAAATGGAGCAGCAATCTGACAGATTTACAAATGTGCAATGTGCAAGTGGGATGTTGGGAGGCATCAAGATCTAGAAAATGCTTAAGGGCTTTCGAATAAAAGTGGCCAAGTAAATATGTACCTACTGCGTATTGCACTTTAAATGAATGCGGTGTGTTTGGATTGGGATTTTGAAACATGTAATGGTGTGAAGCCTGTGTTGTAGACACATAAAAGAGCACTGGGCAGATCTACAGGGAAGGACTTTTGTTTTGCTCTGGTAGTTTTTAATGGAACCGTTTTGACGCCTCTCAATTTGGCCAAAGGGTCTCTCTCTTCTTTTTTTTGACCATCTAACAAAACAGTTTAAAGCTGGTTGTTATTTCCGAGAGAGAGTGGCACGACGCTTTGATTTATCCGCCTCTAGTCCTTGGGATAAAGCGCCGAGGCCTGACACCTCCCCCTCTGTCTGCTCTCCCTCTCCTAATGAGCCAGAGCACTTTGTTCCGAAAAGATGGAGAGAAAAAGGGCCAAAGAGCGCGAAAGAGAAGCGGAAAACAGGCGCGACTACAGGAGAGAAACAGAGAGAGAAATGCAGAGGGAGAGAGAGAAAGAGAGAGATGCTGATGCCACACTGATGCAATGTGTATTTATGAAGCCAGAAAGAAAGAAGTAAAAAAAGAAAAAAAACAAAAAAACAGTTTTCGGTGTTTGAAGTTGGCCCCACCGGCACAAGTGCAGAGTCCATGAGTGTGAGGGAAAGAGAATGAAACAATAATAATAATAATAATAATAATAATAATAATAATAATAATAATAATAATAATAATAATAATAAAAGATAAACAAGTTCACGATTACAGGAAGTTGAAATGTGGTACCAGGCATTAATTTCCCCCCCCTAGCATGGTTTGGCCTTCTGAGGAAGCCTCTGTTACGTGACGGTAATGAATGGGAATACATGAGCTGCTTGGGGATTCATCGAACGTTCCATTAATACTGCATTGAATCGCAGACGCCTCTCATTTGTACTGGGTTTCGGAGGATAAACCGCATTCCTTCAAATGTATGACGGAGCTGGCAGGTTGCCTGCACTCTGAAAACGGTTAAAACCCCAAAGATGGATTGAATCTTCTAATATGAGGAAATATAATTTTCAAAAAGAGATGGGTGAACCGTTGGCTTGTGCTTAAACACCGAAACGTTGGAAATGCAATCCCCACATTTCCATTTTCCCTGAAATTGACACTGGGTAAAAACCCATGTCTCAAACTGTCAAAGGGAGACTGTGTTTGCTATAACCATCCGCATAAGCTGGCGGTAAAGTGGGATTGGTGGACTACTGGACCAGTAAACCCGTCTGACACCAAATATCTCCATTAGGTAGATCGGCTCATGCTTTCCACACTTATTAATGCACACTACCAGTCAAAAGTGCACTGACATGACATTTTCATTTAATATTTTCTAAAACACATTCATATTCTTTACTAACAAATCAATTTATAATCAATCTGAGTAACTTTATTAGTCAGAAATTGTCATATTTTTTTAATTGCTATGAAATGGTACCTACAATAATTATTATAATTATAATGTGGATCATCAGGCAATTGTTAGATATTTAAGGAGCTATTATGTTAAGAAACAGTTAATGAGTGCATTCAAAGGACAGTCTAGAATTTGACTCTGCATCACCGACAACCAGTTAATAGGAGTCAGACCTGCACTGTTACAGATTCTCTCATCTTTGAAAGGAAACTGGTTTTATTGCACCACATTTCCAATGTTTAACAAGAATAAAAATAAAAAGTTTATAAAATAAATGTTTGAGTGCTAAAAACATGCAATGTGCAAAAATGCTTGACTGGTAGTTCAAACTGTCCAGCAAAGTGGATCAACCAAATAGGGATTTCTAATAACGTGGCCGTGA
>JBBPDE010000031.1:12715890-12729591 GCA_037974605.1 Nannopetersius ansorgii | reverse complement strand
GTGTGTGTGTGTGTGTGTGTGTGTGTGTGTGTGTGTGTGTGTGTGTGTGTGTGTGTGTGTGAGTGTGTGTGTGTGCATGCAAAATATGCTAAAAGATTCCTTGGCATGCTCTAAAACTTGATAAAAGTATGCCCACTCCAAGTCGCTTGTGTTGTGTGTTGCCATCCCGGAAGATCTTTAACTTTATTTTGCGCTCGTCATTTGCATATAAACTACTTCATTAGGTATGCTCGACTGTTTCCGCCATGCTGAAGCTTATCAAATTAAGAACAGATAAATAAGTGAAGATGAAAAAAAAAACAGCTGACTGGAATATAAAACGATTTGAGGGTTCAACTCCAGAACTGACCTTCTGATTGAAGTCTCGGAGCCTCAGAGTGAAGCGTCCCGAGCGTATGTTGTGTGTTTGGCGAGGGATTACTCCCTGACCTTCTGTGTTTGTTGCTCATCAGGCGCTCGCATCCAGCATCTGCCTGCTGGTGGCTGGAGATCACTTGGGATAAATGGAAGGTAAAGGGAGAAGATAATGGACTGAGATGAACTGCTAACTGAGGTTCACTATCATGGTTGCGTAACACTTTTTTTGAAGACTAAGGGTTCTTCAAGGGTTCTTCAATAACAATCATACTTAAATTGCCTATTGAGCTACATGGACCACTGCGGTCAACCTTATTCCTAAATGGTTTTAAGGCTTAAAAGCCGATCCCTTGCTTTTGGGCTTTGTAATTTGACTTACAGACTGTCCACAAAACCATCAGCAGGATTAACTCTCATTACAGGCATGGCAAAGTATCTTCAAGACAACTGGCCCAAAAGACACCTCCTTTCCTTATCTTCTTCGCATTTCTTTGAGCAACTGTAACTGACTTTATCTGGTACATCCAGGAAGATGCACTGGGTCTTCAACAAGGCCTGTTATCTATATATGGGTATTTTCACCATATTTTACTCAAGAACGTAGTTTCAAAACAGAACAGGACCCTGTTCCATTCATCCACAAATCCATCCATCTGTCCACCCAGCCATCTATTTAGCTATCATCCATGCATACGTCCATCAATCCATCAGTCCATCCCATCCAACCATCCATCCATCCATCCATCCATCCATCCATCCATCCATCTATTTATCTGTCATCAATCATCCATCCATCAATCCATCTGTCATCCGTCCATCAACTCAATTTATAATCTTCATATAATTTTAAAAGATTTTAATGTTAAAGAAGTAATTGTTTTCTGAGTAAGTGAAGAATAAGTCTAACTTGGCCTAGATCAACAAAAGACAGCCCTGTTCCCTTTCTCAAGCCAACTCCCCCATAATGACTTCATAATTACCTATACTGAGATATTTCTTTCCTCAACTAATGGACTCATCCACTCCTCTTAGTAGTCAGATTTCTCACTTGATAGGCTTTTGTGTTTTGATGCTGAGGTCATTTTTTCTCCATCTAGTGGACTCACTTACTTTACTCTTTCTGCCGAAAGCTTCTTTGGTTTCCACCATAATGATTGTCTTACGACATGAGATCAAACTGTAATCAATTTTTTTTATATATCCCTGGTCATATTAAGCAAGGTACATCATATCATTGAGAAGGTTGATTTTTGGTTACCTTGCACCAATGGGCAGGGATTTTATCAATGTTTCAATATATCTTTTCAGTATGGTGACTGAGAATGTGTTATTATTTCCTTTTCATTGTCACTTTAAATAGATCTTTGCATGGTTCTTGCATGGAACTTGTACATCAGGTTATCCATCCATCCAAAAGTATATCTATCAATCAACCTTCCATCTATAAATCGTGCATCCATTTCTCTATCAATCATTCTGTCATACGTGAACACACCACAGCACACAGTGTGAACAGCATGAAATTCTTCCCCTGCATTTAACCCATTCAACAAGTGAAGCAGTGGGCAGCCAGGATCTCAGCGCCCGGGGAGCAGTGTGTAGAACCGGTACCTTACTCAGAGGTATCTAGCGGTCTTGGGAAGTGAACCCATGACTTCCTGATCACAGGCCAAATGCCCTAATCATTACCAGCTACGCTTTTTATCTAAGAATCAAACATCTCGCCAGCTGTCTATACATGCACCCATCCAGCCGTCCATCATATGAACACAGGCTCCTTTGCTCCTTAATTTTTTTTTAGTTATCTCATATAGCGTATGTAAATAAGAACAGCATTAACTGCTAACAGCTTTATCTGTATGGAAGTGAGTAAGCTGTTAGGTACCAGTGGGATACATGAGGTGATTGACAGCTGACTCCCCTTTGCAGTTTGTTTCTTCTCTCACCTTTTTCCCCATAAGCCCCAGCGTCCGCCTTTGATCCACTCAGAAGATTAAATGCCTTTGGTTAATCGTTCGGATCAAATGACAAATCCGCACACGTCACCTGTTCTGCGTATGATGTGCTAATTAAAGGTCGCTGGAACGGGAACTAAAATAGGACAGCAAGCTGAAGTGTTGCAGATATTCGAGAAGACTTTTTATCCCCCCGGTTTCAAACACCACAGAAGCTTATAGTTTCATGACAAACAGCTTCAAAACTTTCTCTGAACTTCATCAAATCGTCGGCTTGCTTAATATCTGGAGGTCTGCAGGTTAACAGGATGACAGTTCTGAACAATTTGAACCAGAGTGGTTCGCCTGTCAGAGATCTGAAAGATTGCCCTGCAATTCTGGTAATCACAGAAGGTAGTAAAGCAGTCCAAGTTCTCCACAACCTCCACATTCAATATATTATGATACCCTGCAGAGGCCTCTTTGATGTTAAAGGCTTTAACCAGCAGTGGGGTTGTTTTAATTTCCAACTCAGGTGGAAGATGAAGGAGGATTTTGTTCTTGTTTGTGTTTAGGGGATCCCGTCCGTGAACCCGTTTATGAAACCCCCCACCATCCAAACCAATGTAAATCCCCTTGCTTTAGGTCTGCGTGGCATTTCGCCTGGTTTATGCTTTAGAACCTGGGCGGCGGCTGCAAATGCCATCCTCCCAAATGCTTGATATACTGCAGATAAACCCGGGGTTGTTCTAAGCCTCCGAAACTTCTCAGAGCATCTGACGTTTTCTTTTTTTGCCTTTCTTTCTTTCTTCTTTTTCCAAGGGTCTGTGAGAAGAATCTCAGATCGACGCTCAAGCTTTCAGCCGCAGCAAATGACTGGCAGTGCGAAGCTTCAAAGGTCATTTTCTGCTAATGATCGTGGCCTGAGGGGGAGACTTAACGCCTGCTGTAATTACGGCGGGTTATCAAGCCCCGCACTGGACGCCGTGACCTGTCACGCTCTCTCTTTAAACAACAAATGAAGAAATTAATCTATGCCTTTGTTCCTGCCGTCTACGTTAAAACCATTATCGAGAAGGAGGAAGGCGCTCAAGCCGAGGCACGTGTGCCCTCGTCCGTGCGCACTGAGCAGTTCAAAGAAACATCAGGCCGCTCGAATGCTGAGCACGATCGCAGGTTTCATTTGAGTGCAGGGCTCGGGTTCTTGCCTTTCCGCAAAAACTCATTTTGTTTGATGGATGTCTGCAAAGTTGATTCTGTCCACTTATTCCCTTTGAGTTAAGAAGGTGGGCGTGGGAGGAAATATATAACATCGTCACTTGTTTCCCAAATAGGTTCCTATAATCTAACCCACCGAACTCCGCCACGGTCTTTGTTATGGACCGCGACGCAATTACTCACATTCTCTTGCACTTCAAAGAGCCTCAGGCCCCATTCATCATATCGCTCTAAATAAGCTCCATCTGATTTCATATTCCATTAGGGTAATTCAGGCATGTGTGTAGCTGTTTGTGTCTTTGCGTGTGTGTATGTGTGTTTGGATTTACTAACCTGGATTGATTCATTCCTACGCTGCGATCCGACCAATCATACGTCGAGGGCTTTTTATCACTCGTCACAAATAAGAATGCCAGTGACAAGCAGGGCTCTCAGATTTATGACCTTCGTTCCGAGGCTGGAACCACTGGATGGCCACCCGATGCACACTGAAACTTAAAGCGATGGTTTGGCAAAAAATCTAATTTGCACTTACGCTTTTCTCTGACTCAATCAATCACCAGAACATGCTCAGCGTCTGAAGTTTGTATGGTAACACTTAACTGAAGGCTGGGGTTCATGTGGATGATAAAAAAACAAAAACCTTTTTTGAGAAATATATGTACATGGTTATATACAGTATAAATTGAGTCGACTAGTCTTTTGAGGAACACAGGTATTCAACATTGAGCAACTTTTATTAAAGTTCTCTGTAGCATTAACGGTCAACATGACAATTAAACAAAAACAAAACAAAGGCTTATCTCTTGAATTTTCTGGTAAATTTAAGTGTACAACTGAGAGTGGGAACAGTTTGGCAGGTTGACTCCCTGCAGTGCAAGTGTTAGCCATGTTAGCTAGCGGAGCCATTTCAGAAGCAGAACACTGGTACTGTTACTGTACTTTAACACCGACTTGCAGGTTGTGCAGGTCTCCGTGCTGTTTGTGTGTTTAGAGTGAAGGATCTCCACACATGTGATGTGTGTCTGTCTTCTCTGGCTGCATGTCTGTAGTCTTCTTGTGGTCTTTAAGATTCCCCTTGTGCCAACGGTACCACCCTTTTTATGAAGGGACTATAATAATTGGTTAAACCAAGGAAAGCGTGTCAGCGTAAGCCAATCAGAGGCAGAAATTGCATTGTGTACACAAGCAAGCGCACAGAGAGAGGAAAAAACACACGACTTGTCGACTTCTCTCAGGGGGCGTCGACTTGTGCCTTTGAAGTCGACTAGTGTTAATGGCCTAATATATATTTATATCCTAAGACTCAGACTTCCTTGTAAGGAACAGTTCTCCAGGCTTCCTGAAGTTTTGTTAAGACACATGGTGACATATTTTTGCACCAAAAAGGTGACGAAGAAAAATAGAAAGAAATGAGCCTAATACACATTACTATACATGCATATAAATGGTTGGCTATATGTGTACTAATCATGATGGTTTCATGAAAATGCTTCAGCAAAAGCTCAGCACTGCTGCAGAACAACAGCAGTTTTTAAAGGCCAAATAGTAAGGGATAAGGAAAATGAATGATTCAGCCTTGATGCCTCAGAGACGTAACATCCACTCAATTCCTGAAACCGCCAGGAGCTTGATCTTTCTGTTTGTTTCCTTTCAGCGCTACACAGTCCCTCCTCTAGCCTGAAAGAGCACCATGCGAAGGAAGACTTTGAGAGTCAGGCCAGCGCAGGACTCGCAAATATTATTCAGCAGAGTCTCCGGTGAGAAAGATGGCACTTAACCTTTGTAAAGGATAAAAGGAGTGACAAGAGGGCAAATAAAGCAGTGAGCTTTCAATTGGTCTGGGTTAGATCACCCTTAGACAAACATTTTCGATTGAAATAACCTTCAGCGTGTCTCTTGGCCAGCATCGTAGGGGCGGGTTTATAGATCCGTCCATTAACAGGCGTTACGTTGGCGGCGGTTAGGAGATAAAGAGTGTGACTGGGAGAGAGAGGGGTAATTTGCAGACTTGAAGAGAAGCTCTAGGGTCTGGATGGTGTGAACTTTAGAGAGAGGAGCTTGGGCAGGCCAATGCACTGGGGGATAAATTAAAGCGCACACTACCACTCCATACTAATGCAGGGAGGGCTGTCTGCAGTAGGAGTTGGCCTTATAATTAACACAATGATTCACACACACACACACACACACACACACACACACACACACACACACACACACCCACACACACTCACACACACACATTCAGGCAGAATATTAAAATGCCATAAAACAGCTTTGAAAAGTCCATCTCCAAAATGGTGAGGTTTTGGATTCTATTACAATAAATTTGGTCATTTTAGATTATTTAATTCATCATCAAAAAGTGCAGGTGACGAATTGAGGTCTCTTAAAGGTTCATTCTAGCCTAAAGCCAGCACTGAAAACGTTAGTTGTCATGTTATGTAATCTGTAGAGCAGAATTGCGTCCCCCAGCCTCATTAACTCAGCAAAATTAATTGGACAGTTTTGTATTCTCCTTCAGCCTTCAGTCTTATCTCACTACAATACCCACCGTGCATTGCACAAATATGCGGTACAACATTTGGGAATCCCCAGCCTGGTGATCCTGAATGAAAGCCTAGTCTCTGCTAAATAAATAAACATCAACTTGCATCTCCATTAGCAGGCTAGAAGGAACAATCTAATTTCAAGTCAGCTCAGCTGTCCTTTGCACTAAAGTAAACATTATGGAATGACTGAACAAAGAGAAATGGTCCAAAACTTCTTTGGGAAATAAATAAATAGCTTCCAATGAAATAATGCATCACAATATATTTTTTTCTCTTTTTCTTTGGATATAAAAAGAGTCTCTCTCACAATCTTCTCACACACAAACACACAGGTATATATACAAATACACACTTATGCATAAATACAAAGCACAAAGGTCATTAAACACAATCTAGAAAACAACACTGAAGTAAAATACTGAGCAAAAATTAGTTGCAAAATACAGAGAACTGAAAAACGCAAATTGAAACACAGGGTTATAGAGCCTGGCAAGGGAGATGAGAACACCTGGGTAGGGGAGGACACAACAACTAGACACAGGTGGAAATTCCGAGTAGTGGCGGGACTGGGTCGGAGATCGACATCAAAACAACAACAAACGATGAGGTAAAAAATGACATAGACAAGAAAACCGGGAGAAAAACAGGGGAAACATTACAAAAATACAAGAGACAGGAAAAAAACAGGAAGAACACTTCACTATATAATAGTTGTCCTATTAGGTTCTTTCGGCTTTTACAGCTCACTCTAAGAAACCCTGTAAGTCCACTGCTGTAGAGGTTTCTCTTAAAAGTAACGGCCATTAAAGTGATGACACAGATGGGTCACTTTTGGATCCCTAAAAAAACATTCAATGGATGGATCTCTAAAAAGGCTCTTTAGACCAAACCTTCCGATCACTGGTTCTGAAGCTTCACATTAAAATGATATTTTTTATTGCAATATGACTAAGACAGAGAACTAAAAGTGTTTCTTTTTCCACAGCATCACTTCATAGACCACTTTTTGGCACTTTGTGAAAAGTTAGTGTAGTCCACTCTGTTTAAACTAGAGTTTTGTATTTTTGCAAGCATGAACTTGAGCTGCATTGAGACTTCATTTAAACCTTCGTATCTAGTATTGTGCCGACTTTATTATTTATTTATTTTTATATCCACGTCAGTCAGACGAGCTGCCGTTCCAGCCTCCTCCTCATCCGAGGCCACGCCGTGGAACTTGGAAATGTAAGGCAGAAATCTCACGTTTCCACCCCTCATCTCTCGGCAGCCTTCACAGGTCACTCAAGCCCTTCTGCCTTCAATTTCACAGCAATTTCGCCTCCGGGCGAAAAAAAAAAAAAGAATGGTTACATTCAGTGGAGAAGAAGGAATTTCAGAGTACTATTCATCAGGTCCGCGTTCTGTATGTACGTATTTATTTATTTATTTATTTATGGATGATATACAAAAAACATTTTCAACCCCCCTTCCTCCTCTCCAGCCTCTCTTATTTATTTGCCTTTTTTTCATCTTCTTCTCCCTCCCCCCCTCCCCCCGTTGCCCGATTTCTCTTGGCATAATTTGATTGTGTGAAATGACCATGAAAAAACTATTACAACAGGTCCTTAGCTGTGACGGGCGTAAACAGCCGGCCAGGCTTGTTTACAGACGGCTGGGGCTGTAATGCCTTTTCCCTCAGCTGGTAAAGAGAGAGCTAAATGTGGCCTGTGGAGGAGAGGAAATTTCAAAGAGCAGGCACGCAACACCCTCCCCATTACACACACACACACACACACACACACACACACACACACACACACACACACACTTACAAACTCACACACATACACTTATACACACACTCAGGAAGCCAGAGCTGTTTACTACTCCTCTCTAATGAACTTATTCTTCTGTTTTTTCTCCCATTTGTCTCTTGGTTGTTTGTTTTTGTAATTAGTAGCTTTACGATACCTTGTTGTCGTCAATTATATCTTGTGAAAACTCTATCAATAATTGATCGATAATTCCTGACCCATGTTAATCACCTCCTGTAGGCACCTGTTTCAGATTTAATCTTTTATTATAGAAGCTGTACAATACAGTTTCCACTAGTTTCCCCACAGTTGAACTATGCTTTATGTTCCTTAATAATATTCATATAATATATTTTTATAGAAATGTATAACTTTGAAAATGAGAAGCTAAAAGGATTTTACTTATTGTATGTGAAGCGGCAGGTTAACATGTATAAATGTCTCTTTTTTATATGTACATGGTTTTGAAGCATTCAAATGATGTTTGTTGTGTCAGGTTTGATTTCAAGACAGCAGCATTTTTCCAATTTATCTTTATCTAATTATCTTATTGCTCGCTAGCAGCTCAACACAAAGTATTTAATGGTGGATATTTAAACAGCAGTTTTTGAGTTACAAATTTTGAGTTACAAAACAAATTTCATTGTTATATTGATTAACAATATCTGAGTCCATTTCTATTTTAGTGGCCTGCAGAGAGAGGCGACAACACTGATACTGGCCAGTAGTCAAAATTCTTTCATGTCTAAAGTACTTTGAGCTGCAAATACAGCTTGTCATGACCTATAATTTATCAATAAGAGTAAAAAATATATATGAAATTAACTACTCTTGCATTATAAAATTTGTCAGCACTCACTATCTCAGCTGTGGTATCTCTATAATCTAATTCATATTGACTCAGATATTTTCTGAGTGGACAATGCAGCTCTTTTATAAGTCGCCTTGGATGAGTGGTTACTAAGCATCATAAATGTAAATGCAAATTTGTTGCACAGAGAACAACCATGAAGGCCTCAATCTGTCACTGCCAGAGCACCATTCCATCACTTATATATCTGAGGATGTGGGATATGCTTTTCTTTTAGAGGCAGATGATATCTCATGTGGAACATTATAGAAGGGCTTTAAAGACAGACATTTCTAAATATTACTCTTATCGTTTCCATGTTATTTTTTGTTGTTTTTTATGGAAAAAACTTACAAGAAAAGATAATCAAAAACACAACACTGCCTTAATATCACTGATTTGTTCCAGAGTAAAGAAGCAAACAGGGTTTGTTTATATATGTCAGTTTGACAACAAGCAGCACAACAACTGGTTCATTTTGCTGAGAGAGATTCCAAAATATTGTGTTTTATTCTGACCCATTTTACCGTGTTATAATAACATATTACTATAATTTTTTTGGTCCTCAACTGCCAAAAACTACTCAAATTTGAAACTTATTAAAATAACTAGCTTATTACATCCTAAATTGTATTATTCATCAACTACATTATTAGAAAAGATAAAGTTGCCATTGTGTCTATAAAGCAAAGCAAAAGATGAACCACATTTTATGTACGGTTTATGAAATCAAAGGTTCTTCAGGGAACCAAATGTGCTTCTTCTGTGACCAAATAAAATCACTTTAGGCCATTTTCAATGAGTGGCATATACTCTAACACAAACAGTTCATACTTGTGTGACAAAAGAGTGGAACGGAGTGGAAGTTGGAACCTAATTGCCATTCATTGGGTTCTTCTCTTCAAATGAAGCAATTTCAGAACACTGTCATTCGTATTATGATATAAAAGACTGGAAACTAACATTCAGGAAGGAAAACATTACAGTTGTACTTTATTGCTCTGGATATCAGATGTCAAAAGAGTGCTTATGATCTGAACATGGTAGAACTGTCACATATGTGGCTGAGGGGAAGTAAGGCGAGGCAAAAGGTGCAGGTTTCTTTGATGAATTTTATTTACAAAAAGACAGACTCTAAACTAAACAGAACGTAAATAAACATGTGGACCTTTATATACAAAATATAACCAAAACAGCAGACACATAAGGAACGGGTAGTGTGAGAGATAAGTGTGAGGGTTATTGTGAGGGTTAACCAGCAACTAAAACACGAATTCAAAGAACTTAAATACAAAACAGACTCGGACGGAAACCAATCATTAAACATAATCACTTTAACTGAAACACAGGACGGCTGACAATGTGAGAAAAGACACAAACATACACCAAGTTTAAAATAAGAGACCCATAAAATGATGGCGGCCTCTTCCTGCCGCTGGCTGAGACATGACCTTAACATGCATAAGTGTGTTCTGTAAAGGTAGCAGAGAGAATGCAGAATCCAGAACAGCAGCCTCCTACTTCTTTGACTGAGCATCAGCTAACAACACACTAACTACAGGGTTCATTTTAATCTTTGACACATTATAAACATATACAAGAGAGAGTGAGAAAGTATTGCCTGCTCATTATTTCATATATAGAACATAACTTAATTGTAAATTGTTTCAGCTCTTCAAATAATAGACATATAGTACCTTTCATGCTCCTCTTTCAACCCCTAAATGCTCCCTAGCAGCTCAACACAGGCATATTTTGCTTTTGTAATTTCTTGTATTTTAATGTGGTCTTGAGTAAAAGTAACGTGGTCTTGAGGGGGTCCTGACCCCCCCTCATTTCCAGTCCAGTCCCTGAACCTGACAGGTTTCAGAGGAATGTTTTTGTTGGTTAAGAAACACAGTGACCTGCATATGAATCATTTAAACAAAACAAAGACTGAAGTCCTGAACCAGTGAACAAACAGGAGCAGATGATTCCAGATGATCAGGCAGTGATCAGTATACTGGTGGGACTAAATGAGTGCTTTATCTAGGATCCTTGTATCCTCAAACTCAATAGTAGACTGTTTGACGGGCATGACATATATATATTTGCCTGTCATGCCCGTCCAACTGTATACTATATATAGTGAGGAATATAAGTATTTGAGCACACTGTGAAGTTCTCCCACTTAGAAATCATGGAGGGATCAGAAAATCACATTATAGGTACATTCCCACTGACAGACAGAATGTAAAAAATCAGGAATTCCAATTGTATTATTTGTAAAGATTTTATTTGTATTGCACTGCTGCACATAAGTATTCAGCAAGAATTCTGCCAAAGACCTGTTACTCTGCCTTTAAGAAGTCCATCTCTACTCCACTTAGTAATCCTAATTAGTAGCACCTGTCTGAGCTCTTTAAAGACACCTGTCCACCCCATAATCAATCAGACTCCAACTACTACCATGGGCAAGACCAAAGAGCTGTCCAAAAACACAGACAAAATTGTGGACCTCCACAAGGCTGGAAAGGGCAATTGCCAAGCAGCTTGGTGAAAATAGATCAACTGTTGCTGCAATTGTCAGAAAATAGAAGAGGCTAAAGACGACTGTCAGTCTCTGGGGCTCCATGCCAGATCTCACCTCGTGGGGTATCACTGATGATAAGAAAGCTGAGGAATCATCCCAGAACTACACAGGAGGTGCTGGTCAATGACATGAAGAGAGCTGGGACCACAGTTTAAAAGGTAGGTATGGAAGGTTCCCCTGCTCAAGTCCTCACATGTCCAGGCCCGTCTGAAGAGGAGGCACAGGAGAAAGTCATGTGGTCAGATGACACCAAATAGAACTTTTTGGTCTAAACTTCACTCGCTGTGTTTGGAGGAAAAAGAAGGAGGAGTTGCATCCAAAGAACCCCATCCCTACTGTGAAGCACGGGGGTGGAAACATCATGCTTTGGGGTGCTTTTCTGAGACGGGGACAGGACAACTGCACTGTATTAAGGAGAGGATGAATGGGGCCATGTATTGTGAGATTTTGAGCAACAACCTCCTTCCCTCAGGCAGAGCACTGATGATGGGTCATGGCTGGGGCTTCCAACATGACAATGACCCAAAGCACACAGACAGGATAACCAAGGAGTGGCTCCGTAAGAAGCGTCTCAAGGTTCTGGAGTGGCCTAGCCAGTCTCCAGACCAAAATCCAATCGAAAATATTTGGTGTGAGCTGAAACTCCATGTTGCTCAGCGCCATCCCCAGAATCCGACAGATCTAGAGATCTGTGTGGAGGACTGGGCCAAAATCCGTGTTGCAGTGTGTCCAAACCTGGTCAAGAACTTCAGGAAAACGTTTGAACCTCTGTAATTTCAAACAAAGGCTTCTGTACCAATTATCAACACGGATTTTCTCAGGTGTTATATACAAATAAAGTCTTTACAAATCATACAATGTGATTTCCTGATTTTTTTTTTTTTTACATTCTGTCTCTCACAGTGGGAATGCACCTACAATGTGAATTTCAGACCCCTCCATGATTTCCCTGCCAAAACGCAAGGGTGTTCAAATACTGTATATATGTAGCGTCAGAGGGTGTCGTTAGATTCCATTGTCTCTACAACTAGTGGGAACTAATGTGGCTCACTCTGGATGACCAGACTGACCGGTTACACCCTCCCTGCGTCTGCCCATCTCCCTTTTTTTTCTCTTTCAGCCACAGAGGTCAGCATTCATCTCACCCCCGACATTCCCCGCTCGTCGTGCAGTTTTTGAACCACACTGCCCACCGTGTTCGGCAACTTCATCAAAGCGGAGCAGGGCCTAACGTGTCATCCGGCTGATCAAAAACCAGCCAGTTCCTCTCCAGTCCCTCACAGCAAAACAGGAGAAACAGGAGCAGGGAAAGAAAAAAAAAAGAAAGAGTGAGGAGCTTCAAAGTACATTCAGCACAAACATAAGATGGTCTGTGATGCTGGCAATTTCTCTAATAATCCTGCGCCAAGTGTGGAGAAAGAGAGGATGATGAGAACGAGAGGGAGGGACAGAGAGAAAGAGAGAGCCAGGAAAAAAAAGAAAATCTCTCGCAGCTACAGCTCTGAGAGGAAGTGGGAAAGTGAGAGAGTGACAGAGAGAAAGAAATGAGAGGGAGAAGGAAAGGAGCAAGAAGGATGAGGGGGAGGGTGTCATTAGGTCTGTCATTAAGATAAACAGGGCTTAATGATAGACCCTGTAATTGGTTCAGTTCGGTAATAATGTCTCCTTTAACTTGTTAGAGTGCTATCTGTTTATCATGCACTGGAGAGGGTTCACTTTATGTTGAGGGGAGAGACATATATGTGTATAAGACTGATGTTTTTGCACACACTGACATTTGCATATTACTCACTTAATATTTACTAAATACAATAAATTAACAGTATTTTCATTTTTTGAGTTCCTTTATTAGCCAGAAAATGTCATATTTTTATTCATCACTTCTGACTCCCAAAATGCTACCAAATGTACTTACCATTATAATATGGATCACCAGATGAGTGTTAGATATTTAACAAGTTATTAAGTGCTGAAACAGTAATAAGTGCATTTAAAGTTAAAGGACAGCCTAGAATTTGACTCTGAATCACCAACAACCAGTTAATAGGAGTCAAACCTGCACTCAGATTCTCTCATATTAGAAAGGAAACTGGGTTCAACAAGAAAAAAACCTGCTGTTTATGAAATAAATGGATAATTGGTTTCACTGATAGTGTAGGTGAGCAATTAAAGAGGAATCTCTTTTAGGTGTCATGTGGTGCAACCAGAGCAATTATTTGGACAAAAATACTTTCTGCAAGGAAGCTTTAAGACATTTAGATGTCTGGTTTCATTCACCTCAACTCTCTCTCTCTCTCTCTCTCTCTCCATGTATCACTCTATCTTTCTGTCTCTCTCTCTTCCCGTCTCTCTCTCTTTCTCTCTCTCTCTCTCTCTCTCTCTCTCTCTTTCTCTCTCTCTCTCTCTCTCTCTCTCTCTCTCT
>JBBPDE010000031.1:12655064-12668920 GCA_037974605.1 Nannopetersius ansorgii | reverse complement strand
TTAATGCATGAACAATGCTTAACAAATGATTAATTAACTATTTACCAATGCTTAACTAATGATTCATAGGGTGTAGTAATTATAAAGTGTTACCCAATTATGCTTTGTTTATTAAAAAAATAACATTCGATAACAGTCTTACTGCATAATTTATGTAATCAGCAATTCTATGTGACTGATGGACGCAAAGACATATGTGCCTAAGTAGCTGCTGTCATGGTGACAGCATTACTAGATATCACATTGGCATTTCTATTTTTATGGGGCAATTGTGTTAGTTACTGTTTTATATTACAGCCACTGCAAACATGTTCCATTTCTCATGATTTATCTTTTATTGGTACAAGTATTGAACTGAACAGCTTTGCCTTAGTTTTAAGAACTGCTGACAATATTTCTCCTCATTTCCAGTTAAAAATATTGTTCTTAAAAGCACTATTTTAAAGGAAAAATAAAAATAAGAAAAATGATGCAGCATTTACAGAAATTGAATAAGTCAAAGAAAACAAATCTCTGGTTCGCTTTTAAACAAAATGGCAATAATTGCCTTTGAGGAACTTCTAGTAGTGTTTTACCATTCAACTGGTCTCACTGTGAGAGGAGAGTGTCGATTACAGCAGTGTTTTATACATTTCTTCATTAAATAAGATGCGATTCAGGTGATCAATAATCAGAACCTCATAAACCAGAATGAGCTGCTTGTGTAGGAATTTAACAGACACTGGCACGGGATGGTTGTCATACAGGTGCTGATATAAAAATGAATTGCAGTTTTCTCTTGTTTTTTCCAGAGCTGTACATTTTTGTTTACATGGAAGCAGAACCATGGAGAATTTGTATTATTCTTTTAGTTTATTTTCTATTGCTAGATAGATAGATCTGCTAGCCAGGTCTCCTCAAATGATGAAAGGGTAAGGGTTAGCCTGAGTGACTCTGAGCTACGGCTAACACAAAGTCTTTGGACTTCCGGTCATAGATTGACATTGCATAGCCAGGGATTGACCTCCTGTTTTGTAAAGTGTAGTGTCAATTTGTCATATGTGAACACACCGCAGCACACAGTGTGAACAGCACATAATTGTGCACAGCATTTAACCTGTTTAAGCCATTGACCAAGCGAAGCCATGGGGAGCCAGGAACACAGTGCCTAAGGAGCAGTGTGTGGGGTGGTACCTTGCTCAATAGTACCTCAGTGGTACCATTGGCAGCCCTGGGATTCAAACACACAGCCTTCTGATCACTGGTGCAACTACCTACCAACCAGACCACCAACTGTTGTGCCCACTAATGTCACTAATTTTGTGTTTTTGTTGAAGTTAAGGTTTATAGTGCATGGACATGGACTGTAAATGTTCAGTGCCTACAGCTTTTCAAAATATCAGCTTCTGATTGATTCAGCCTACAGGAACTATGGCAAAAGCTGAAAACTGCTCATAGATGTGGCTGCTAACAATGGTCAAATGTCCCACCACTGCTCAATCAAATAGTAGGACGCATCTTGGTTATTATTGGCTCTATACCGCCATGTGAACATCTCTTATTCTGTATACTCGGTCATTAACCCCTGATTTTTTGCTTAATAACATGCCTAATAATCCTTGAACCTGGATTCATTACTCTTTTCACATCCTAAAACAAAACTCATGGACCCCGAAACCCAAAAGCAACTTTGTGCAATGAAAAGCCCTTCCTGCAATGAAGCATAAACCCTCTGAGCCACAGATGAACCATTACTGTCATCTTTTTTCATTCTGCATTCATATATAATAAAACCGCCAGTGTACATAAGGATTCGGACCCTCTTGCAGCTAAAGGACTGTTCAACTCAAGAGTTCATAATCACTGTCAGGAAAAAAAGACATCACAACAAAGACTGCTGCAAGGTCAGGATGAAATTGTGTGTAATTTCTCTGGACACCAAGGACTTTGTGCTGCTTGTTGGGAGATGGAGAGATGAACTGTGTGGCGATGCTACTTCTATGGAAAGGGACTCTGTATGCGAAGATATAGGTTACCAACACTGGTTGAATGCCAGACCATTGTAATGATCTTACAGAAGTAAGATATTTTTTAAACTTTTTTTGCATTGATGTTGTGCCATATAGTGAGACAGTAAGCCTGAGAAATAGGGATCCATGAAAAAGCTTTAATGTTAACCCTTCAACGCATAGCATCACACGGTTGCACCACCTTTACACATATTTATACTTTTAAACACCTGGCAGCTAATCCATTACTAACTCACAGAAACTGCGCCCGAACAACTGACAGAGTAAACACCACGCAGGACACTCCAGGGCACAACACACAGAGAAACACAGATTCGCTGTTTGATGCTGTAAAACAAATCATTACATTTTGTGCAATAATTGAGACCCTGAGACGCATCAAAATTACTCCAACAAATGAAACTTCCAAGCGGTTAGTTTTAATGACACACGCTTATAAACATCTTTATTGAGTATTTATAGCCACCCACACCATATTCAACTACTATGGCACTGAAACCTTAGCAACAACATAATCATCCTGTCAAACGAGAAACATCAAAGTCAAGTGTGACACCGGCATTGAGGCAAACATCATCTGGAGGAGATGAGTCAGGCGGTGTGCAACCAGAGTGAAAACAGTATAAAGTAGCAGGTTGTTGAACTTTAGTGTGGAACACAGGCACAAGGAAAAACCTCACGCAGCTGTGGGTACGACTATTCAAAGTGTTAATTTCTATTCTGTAATAAAAATTGTGTGTGTGTGTGTGTGTGTGTGTGTGTGTGTGTGTGTGTGTGTGTGTGTGTTTGTGTGTGAAAGTTAAAGCAGTTAGATGAAGCTTGAGATATACATTGTGGCTTATCTGAGAGTGAGAATAAAGAAGCTGATTGAATTAAGGCACTCATTAGCCATATGGCTGTGCCTTAATGTCAGAACTGAGAACTCCAGCCACTTCTCAGCTCACAGTGAAACTGAGCATCTCAGTCAGACAGTTAAGGCTTATTACCACATAGCAAATAACACCCACAAGCTTACCTGACAAACCAAGCCTTTTTCTTTAATGGGAAATGTGGATGGTGAACATTGTGTGAGCACTCAATGGCAGGTTATGGAGTTTTCACGCTAGGCTGAATGTTTACAAAAACATATCAACGCCAGCTCCCACGCTAGCTCAGGGACTGACCGTGTAAATTAAGGCTGTCAAGAGCCTTGGAGATGCTCTGATTGCTCATGCTATCGCTCCCGGCTGTGTTGACTATCGCTTTGCAGGTGATGATGCCGGGTCTGTGGGCATCGCAGGATCTGCTGGAAGGTCACTGTGGAATATGCAGCATGCAAACTCCAATAGATGGCAGTGCAGGTCATCTTTAGCACCAGATACAGGTAAATGCATTTGTCCTGTGAGGCACAGCCTGTTGACAACAGCTTTCTGCTTTTGTAGAAAAATCTACTGTACTTCACCAGCCACTTTATAAGCTCCGCCTACCTTTTAGTCCCACTATGTAGCCCTGCAGTTACGGACTGCATCTGTCAGCTGTCAAACATATTTTTTTTGACCAGTTTACTGAATTGGGAATCACTCTTAGCACACCACGGAAGTGTGTGTGGTGATGGCAGGGGTGTGTCAGGTACAATGGGGTTTTTAGAAACATCAGTGTCTTCGCTAGAGTGGCCCACCTCCCAAAATTACCCAGCCCAGAGTGGTTCTAGGGTCAGACCACTAATGTATTGTAAAAGGATAGTCAGTAAGGTGGAACTACGAGTTTCCAATAATGTGGTCAGTGTACATATGTTGTTGCTCTTTGAGCTTTTTTAACCCAAATTTTAGGCATGAGCAATTTCACCAATCAACTGGGTGTCCTTTATCACATAAGCTATCAATGCTGGGAGGTTGAAGGCCAGTTTATGCTTCCTCTCGGCACTTCCACTAATACATCACTGGATGGCTCAGTGCACTTGAAGCAAAATGCAAACTGTCAGTTCTTTCACGTCACTTTACTGACTCCCATGCTGGCAAACATCACACTGGATGATGGATGGGTGGGGGTAGCAGGGGGCAGTTACGCTGTATGGTCTCTTGGCCGAGGATGGCTGTGACATAGTCAGAGATTCAACCTGGGATATCCTATCATGGCCAACACTAAGATTGTTGTGCCACTCAGAAGTCCTATGTTTATTAGACCTTTTTTGTATAATTTAACAATTTGTCAACAATTCAAAGATTCAAAATGACTGCATTACAATTGAAGCATGTTTTTTTTTTCCCCATTTTATAGCGATTTGTTCTGATAGTGGCAATATGCAAGAGAGGAAAAAAAAAATACGCCATTAAACACGCCATTAATATTGGCATTCTCTATTGCTATGGCGACATCTCACCTGTCTCCGCAGCAGTGTGGTTGTGGGATGGCAGAGGGGTGGTTGGTGAGTATGGATGTCAATACATTTGAGCTTTGATATTTTTAATTGTTTTGCCTTGAAAGTGCTTCTGAATTTTGATGAGGAAAAGCCATTAGTGGGTGACAATCCATTTTCTATTATTTGAGATATTGAAGTCGGTAATGCAGGAAACACACTGCAGGCACCATGATCATTTTAAACACTGCGCTAATGTACATATCCCATTACAGCGCTGGTTTCTTTAATTAGGGTCTCCAGGTTCTCAGAAGAAAAACACAGCGAGTGCGTATGTGCGGTTGCAGCTGTAATTTATTGCAACTGTCTAATTTGCGGCTGCAGAGGTGGTCCATTCGAGGTGGGAACAGTGATGGCACATTCATTAGATCTTGTGCGAGAAGATGGACAGTTGACTGTTTGGGGGATGACTTTAATGTCCCTCTGTCGAGTAAACACTTCCAGGGGCTCGCGACGACATCCGTCTTCGATCTCTGTTGGAATGAGCTTTTATTTTCCTTGTTGTGCCATAATTAACGTCAGATGATGAGCAGGGTTATTAGATACAGACTGTTTGTCAATTTGCCATGAAGACGGGATGCGTCACCTCCTCTTCCCTGAAGGCATGGAAGACAGAGGACAGAAATCATGGCAGAGAGAGAGAGAGAGAGAGAGAGAGAGAGAGAGAGAGAGAGAGAGAGAGAGAGAGAGAGAGAGAGAGAGAGAGAGAGCCTGTAGGGCTTGAGGGAAGTGTGCACATGCAGAAAGAGACAGAGTAAAAGCTTCCTTCCTTTCTTCCTCTTGCTTATCAATCCCTGCCTCGGAACACCAGACAGATGCTCCAAATCTATTATTTAGGAAGGAGGGGGGATTTCAACATCTGAAGAGAGTTTCAAATGCACACGTGCTCACCCACAAACCCATGCCAACATTGAGAAACACACACACACACACACACACACACACACACACACACACACACCCATTCGCACTGCTAGTGCAGATGTGCCACTTTGGAGGTCTCTATTGAGCCCATCATGGGACATTTGGTTAAAATAGAAAGACCCGCCCAGCCTCCGGCGGGGCCGCTTCTGAGGACACACAGTTTGCCAGATTTTCTCACTATCAAATTTTAGCCCCGATTCATTTCAGCATTTGATATCGCAGCCTCCGTCTTCAGCCCTGACTGCCACAGCCACATTTCATCATTTCAAACTGACTACACTCTCACTTTTCAAGTGATTGTTCCATACTTTGAACGAAAATGCAGCAAGGAAACCTCCACTGTGGTAAATCTTACAAAACATATACTTCGAAAAACCTTCCCTTAACCTTCAAGTGTGTATCGTCACATGGTTGCATCGCCTGACTACTTTCAATGAAAGCCTAACATCACACCGGTGTTTTGGAACACTCAGCAACAAACATTCTAATAAGACCTAACGACTGACAAGTACTGTATGTTTATAGTGATTCAAAAGTGCAGCTGACACTATCATCTTTACACTTAGAGTTTTATACTTATACTTTTGCACATCTGACATTCCTAAATAACTAAATTGTGCTAAACTCTAAACAGCTGATGCACCAACTGATGGATAGAGCACCGTGCAGGACACTCAAGAGCACAACACAAACAACCAAAAAACACAGACTCACTGTTTGATGCTGTAAAACTATTGAGCCAGTTCATCAAAGTAACAGCAGTAAATTAAACTTCCAAGCTGCCCCCCCCCCCCCCCCCCATTATTCATTCATAACTTCTATGGTAGTGTAACTATAGCAACCACAGCTTGTGCTGTTATACAACAAACACAGACTCGAACAAGTCAAGTAAAATGAGTGACACCTATATCACGCCGAACATCATCTCACTGACGAGGAGATGCTTAGCTGCTCTGGAGTCAGGTGGCAGAACTAGAGCAAATACTGTACAAGGACAATTTGTCTTACAAAGGAACTGATTGTTGAATTTTTGCTGCATGAGCAAAAAAAATGTCATGCATCAATGGGCACAACTGTTAAAACCTACCCCACTGAAGGGTTAATAATCCTGTAAGCTCTCATTCTACAAACCCAAGCAGTCTTATTATTTGTAGGACTGAATCACTGTCTGTGCCCTGTAATCATTCTGAGAAAGACAGAGGGCGAAAGATAAAAAACTGCTACGGGGTGGTGGCAACATCATTACAACATCCTTAACGGGCCCTCGGACAGCCTAATTCTCCTCTTCTCCTTCAGGTTAGCTGTTCTGCTAATGATCAAACAGCAGATTTTTCACTTTTCCATACTTTTCCAGGTTGGGCTGGTCCAGGGTTGCCCATCTTTGGTCCTGGAGGGCCAGTGTCAGCACAGTTTGGTGTTTTCCCTGTTCAAACACACCTGGTACAACCTACCTGTTAATTACCAAGTTTACTTAGAGTGTTTGAGGGGAACTATCAAATTATGCTGGACACTGGCCTTGCAGGAGCGGTCATGCCTGGGCCTCAAATCTATCACCAGTGGCTCTCTGGAATCAGAAAATGACCACTGGTGAAGATCTACAGGACAACTAAACCAAACTTTGCATTACAGATGTGCTACAGCCTCTTACTGTACAAAAGCAAGGTGGCGAAACAAGGTAGTGGTAAAATGTAGTTCCAGTAAAGTGGCCAGTGACCTTCTAGATGCTGCTGCTGTCCAGCACTATTTAATAGTTCTCTGCCTTGAAAAGGCTGGCCTTCACAGTCCCATCATTGATAGATCATGTTGAAACAAACAGTTAAATTCAGGGGAAAGAGCTCATTCCAAGCACTCAGTCCACAAAGTCTTTCCACACTATCTGTGTTTGCAAGTAAAAGAATAAAAGAGAAAGAAACACTTTTTTCCTTGACATAAAAAATACAAACAAAACTGAAATGCACAGTTAAGGCCCTTAATAAAAAGTGTAAATATAATTCATAGAGTAGGTGATGATTAAATGTTTAATTAACATCTTCTCTAAATTTAATAAAAGAAACAATGCTAACTAGACCCAGTGCCATTCAATATGTGATGCATAGTTAAAGAACAGAACAAGACTGTGTTGTGTCTTTTATGAGACGGCTGGGTTTGGTTAAGTGGAGTTCTGGTTTTTGGTTTTAAGGCAATTCTGTTGCCAGTGGTGTTTTACATGAGTGAGTGGGGATAAAACTCGGGATGATTACAGTAATGTTAGACTCAGTTAAGACCTCAGCCCAATTAGACCCCCACCAGCCTGGAGCGAACACATCGCAATGAAGCAATCTTTCACTGCACTGACTGGAGTGGTGCACTGTTGGCTATAGTGCTGGATATGTTGAATATAGACCAGATCTTTCAATTTGTAGAAATTAGGAAAGGGGAGTAGAGATTCCATATGATTTAGGTAATGAAGATTTTAAACACTGTGGCAACTGGTGGCCTAGTGGTTAAGGAATTGCCCCTTCAATCAGAAGGTCATGGCTTCAAATCCCAGGACTGCTAGTGGCACCACTGAGGTACCCTTGAACAAGATACGGTCCCCCCACACTGCTCCCTGGATGCTATGTCCCAGGATGCCCACTGCTTCAGTGGGTGAATGGGTTAAATACAGAGAAATAATTTCACACTGTTTGCACTTTGTACTGTGGTGTGTTCACATGGGACTATAAGGGGTCACTTTGCACTTCTAAAAATACCTTTATAAATAATAAAATAAATATTTATATAGTACATTTCTAGATGTGCTATATAATTTGTTGTAATTTGTTGTAATTTGGCATGTTTACTGTTTATCGAAAAAAAAAAAATATTACGATGAACAGTAAACATGCCAAATTACAACAGAGATAACAGTAGCAGTAAAGAATAGAGCAGAATCAAGAATTAGGAGACAAGACAAAGAAATGAGAAAAAAAAATACATTTTTAATCAGGTTTGGAAAAAAGAAAGAGAGGAAGCATTCTGAAGGAGGTCATTCTAAAGGTTGGGAGCCACAACACACATCTACATCCCACTGAACTGTACATAATGTTCCACTTACAACAGGTGTGGTCAATCAGCCAAGACATGAAAGGGATCTAAATTGAAGGTGTGTAGATGTATGATGGTGTGTGTGGAGCTGTGACCGGTGTTCCATCGTTTCTCCTTCATGCTGTTTGGATTTTATGCTGCGGTTTTATTGACTGGTCAGTCGTCGTAGATCATAGCAGCACATACAGTGTGAGATGGTCGTCCTACATTTCTGACAGTGTCAGAAAATAATTGCAGCCTGTCTTTGGATGCTGTAGTGACGACCATCTTTGAACCTCTCTCACAGTTTGACGTAGGACGATCATTTAGGAGACACCGTTAAAGAAATTGCCACGATGGGAGCAAACCAGTATTGTGCAGTGTATACCAGGCATAACAAGACTGAATCTCCACTTATCCATGGGTGACTAAATACAACACTATTTCATCAACAGTCTATTTTCTTCATAGGTTTGATGACACTGAGCTATATTATTCCTGTTCCTTTTACTTGCTCTGAATTTGATTTCTACACAGAATGAGAGCAGCTTTCAGAAGAATCCATCGGATGGAAATGCAATCCGGTCTAAAGCTACTTTGGGCCTCCCCCACTCTGTGTGCCCTTTGTAAGGCAGGATTTGGTATGAATGCTCTCCTCCCGATCTGCTCCTCACTCGAGCGCAGCCTGCATCGGGCCAGCCACCGACAAACTGTCTAGAGATTAGCTGTCGCACCATCTTAAACCCACAGACTTGCTCAAACGAGCCCCGTTTTAAAACAGTCCTGCGGATTCGCCAGAAGACTGACTGATTATTTGACAAAATCCCGTTAAAAGGATCTTGTATGTGTCGTTCCATGCCGTGCTTCTGTCAGTCATGGCAGACAGCTGCAAATCCACTGTTCTGAGGGATGTTGGAGCGTCTGTAAATAGTTAAGATTGGGGAAAAATTTGACACGAACATTGCTCGCATTCATGAAATCATAGCTGTACTCACAGCGAGACAGGAGCATACTTTCGAGACAAATTAATCTCCCCTCGTCGACTGCGATGCTGTGATGACATAATCCAGGCTTGATCTTTAAATATTCTCTCTCATCTGAATTCAAACAGGGCCTTCAATCTCCACGGACCTGAACACCACTGAGACAGCAGCTTGTCTTATGGACAAGTTAAGACAATATGGCATCAAACACCCACACGCTGAGAGTCCTTGGCTCTGTCTGAAGGTCACCATGGCTGGGCTCCTCATCCGGCAGAGGCTTATTGATTATTAATGCATGCTCAGCTCCAGCTGATGGTACGGCACATATTGTCTTAGCGGTATAGTCCTTACTGATTAGGAGTGTACTTGTACTTCTTGTATAGTTTGTTTTATATTTGTTTTGATATGCAAACATTTGAAGAAGTTTTTTGACCATGATATTGAGAGTTTGCAAAACTGATGTTTGCATTTTCATCAGTATAACAGCAAATAATTGTTTCTATACATTCAATACTCATTTTGGGGCCTTTGGCTTGAGTGTTCCCCATGCCACATCCATATCCAGTCCAAAGAAAAGCAGAAAGTTTAGAAAGTGATGTCTTGCCCTCCCCAGTCTTTCTCCCACTGAAGTGCAGAGACGAGTTTCAAATTAGTCTCCTGCAAAAAGTGCTGGGAGGGTTTGGGCACAAATAATTACCAAGCTGTATGGTTTATAATTTAATAATGTAATACTATACATTAAAGTTAGGCTTACATTAAAATATTACAGCAAAGTAGTATGTTTATAGTAAATATAGATAAAAGCAAATGGTACAGAAAAAGAGATTCACAAGAACTGTGGAAATTTGATGAACAGTTCACATTAATTCAGTACACACAGTGTGAATCGGAAAACTGGGGTACCTGGTTGAAAAGGATTTTAGAATCCCTGCTATATACAGTAGAACCTATTTTTAAAAGGCTGTAAAGGACCCTTTTCAAGAGGTGCTCCATCATGTCATTGTAGTCCGAAGAACTCAAGAACCCTTGACTGTGATGGTCTGTCGAGGGTGATGGTCTGTCCAGGGTGTTTCCCTGCTTTTCGCCCTGTTAGTGCTGGGACCGGCTCTGGCACCCCCCCATGACCCTGGTGAGGAAAAGTGCATCGAATAATGGATGGATGGATTGAAGAACCCTCGAGGAACCCCTCAAAATGTGCACTTTTTAAAATGTCTTTTTTAAAAGCTCTAACATACACCAAGTATTCCCTTTCATGACTTCACACACACACTGACACTTTTACCATTAAGTGTGCTTAGTGTAAGAGTTTTGCCTCAGGGTGGGCAGTTTAACTTTAGCTGAATCACTGATATTGCAGATATTGCAGGGTATAGGTTGTTTTCATTTTCCACTTTAAAGTACTTCCAAAAGACAGACTTTTAAACTGCTATGGCCAGACCCTGAAAAAGTGCTTTACTGCAGCAAGTAGATAATGTCTGGTTAGGCAACTCTCCAACAGCAGCTTAAGCGGAGCACAATGGTGTAAAATAGCTCCCTAACTTCGACCACTTAAACACCAGAGGTCCTTATGTGTCCTTTACATCAGTTTCAACTGTCATAACAACATAACTTCAATTAGTTTCATACAACGTAGGGGTTAGTTGGTCCTTTCAGCGGAGAACCTCCACTGAATAATGTTTTTTCGTCCAGAACTATGCTTAATATATACACACACACTACTCACAAAAAGTTAGGGATATTTGGCTTTAGGGTGAAATTTTTGGAAAATGTTAAAAGTTCACACTAAGTTGATATTATATCATGAATGTAGGGCACTTATTTAAAGGCATGCAATGGTGATTTCCTCATATCAAACAATTTATTGAAACAAAAGCCAACAGCAGCGGTGAGTATACCACAACAAAAATGTCTCAATAACGTATCATGTGCCCTTGAACATCAATTACTGCTAGACAACCTCATCTCATGCTGTTCACAAGTCGACTTATTGGTTGCTGATGCGTGGCATCCAACTCTTCTTAAAGGGCGACTCAACTGATCCCATAGGTTTTCTATGGGATTCAGGTCTGGAGAAAGTGCAGGCCACTCCATTCGAGGTACTCCGGTCTCTAGCAACCATTCCCTAATGATGCGCCCTCGAAGAGCTGGAGCACTGTCATCCATGAAGAAGAAATTAGGACTGCGGGGTTCATGGCACAATAACTGGGTTATTGATGTTATTCAGGTAGTATGGGCTTGTCACTGTACCATTCACAAACTGTTGGGCAGTTCTGTATTAACTAGATTGCACTGTAACACCAACACCACCAAAGGCTGATGCATAGCGCTCTCCTCTCCAACATTGTTGGCAGCCATCATTACTGCTCAGCGTAAATTCACTGTCATCAGAGAACAGCACTGAGGCTCACTGGTAAATGCTCTCTCTGCCTGGTGTTGGGTTCAGGTACCCTTGCAGGTCACCTGGCACGCGGACCATGCTGATATAAACAGTTTTGAATGGTCTGATGTGACACGAGGGCACCTCTCACATCCCCTAAATGTGCCTGGTGTTTAGTGGCATTCAACATTAGGTTCTGCAGAGCACTGTTCACAATGAAGCTTCATCAGTGTGGGATGTGGCCAAAGGATGTCCACTCCTATGCCTTTTTCTGAGTCTTCCAGTCTCTCTGTATCTCTGCCGATGACTGTAACCTGCTGATGACACTCTGTGACACCATACAACTTGTCTCACAGACCTCCCAACAGACCTCACAGCTTTTTTGTGGCAATATATACATGTTTGTATATTTGTGTTAAATTAGACAAAAATATAATTTAATAATTTTGTAACATGAATTCAGCCACATTTCCATATAAAAATAACTAAAAATGATTTGGTACTGTGGGGAGAAACACAAAGAAGGGGTGGAAAGTTTCAAATGTATTTATTTCTCCTTGCTGCTGATTGGCTGCTGCCCTTTGACGCAGCTGCAGTCCAGTCCCCCTTGGATCGTTCCGAGCGTTCTCGGGTTTCCGTGTATTTTTATTACTGTAAATT
Organism: Nannopetersius ansorgii; assembly: GCA_037974605.1. Taxonomy (NCBI): domain Eukaryota; kingdom Metazoa; phylum Chordata; class Actinopteri; order Characiformes; family Alestidae; genus Nannopetersius; species Nannopetersius ansorgii. The sequence goes on along the minus strand of JBBPDE010000031.1, from coordinate 12,656,527 downwards.
AAATGAATTTATTACTGTATTTAACTATTGAGGACAATAAAAACGACAGCGCACACCAAAGAAAACGCACGCACACTGCAGGAGTTCAGTGTAAACTGTACAGAATGGATACGGGTTTACCTTTATATTATATTTAAGGCTAATTAGTTTAAAATGAAATAAAAGGGTTTTGGGAGCATATTTAGGGGGCAAGTTTATGGTTTATGGTTTTTTAACCACGTCAATGCGTTTTTTCACTATACGCTGGTGCTCTAGGAACATAACTCCTATGAAAAGCGAGGGGTTACTGTATTCAGTACTGGTTTCAGGTGGTCTGGTTACTCTGCTGTTCAGGTATCTATAATGAGATTAATATCAATAAAGCCTGACGCTTCTCCAGTCGAGGAGACAGCATTAGTGTTTGTCATGTAATTAGACTGATTAATATTGCTATGAGATATTCTGTCTTTTTGGGTGTTTCCCTAAGAGACGTTCCGTATAGAGGATTAGTGATGGACACACTAGCATTAGGACTCATCTCGGCTGAGCGTCATGCTGCTCTGCTTGTGAGGAAGTATTGACACAGAGCACTAAAAAGCCCAGCCAGTGGTGCTGTTCCACCCGGATTAGCCCGGTCCACACAATGCTGTTTGTTCAGAAGAATCTGTTTATGCAATTAGGCTGCTGGAATGTTCTAGTGCGTTTTCTAAATGGCACGCACTCCCAATAAACACTTCCGTGACAGGGAGGAAAAGGATGGCCCCTGTCAGAGTTCCTGGGAAGGGGGAGGGGGTGGCACTTTGGTGCTAAACTCATAATGCAGCCATACTGGGTGTCAGCCGAAAATGTCATCTCCAACTGCTGCCATGATGAAATATCAGAATCTGTTGAGGTATTTATGGAGAATGTCACCGGGCTGCCGCCGCTGGGGCCCATAATGCCTTTCTCCCGCTCTCAAACAAGATAACAAACAGGCCCCTGCATTCCGGAGCCCGGCACAATGAGACAAACACAATACATAAATAAATAAATAAATAAATATTAAAAATCATATATAAAAAGAAAGCCCCCATAATGCTTCACCTTTGTGGAAAAAAATAGAAATATCAGCAGGGATCCACTACAAGGCACACAGCTGGTTTTTGCCATGAATCACTTGAGTGAGCATGAAATGTCAGCTGAGTGGCCTTTTGTGGGAGGCTGGAGCTGACCCCCCCAGCCCCCTCCTCCCTCCCCGGCCTTTCAGAGAGTCGCGTATTGACTTGGATCTTAGGGGGGGCACCACCAGGGGAACCCGGAGGGGAACCAAACCGCTCCAAAATCAGCTCCACAGCCGTCCAACCACTGCAGCCACAAAAACCTCTGCAGCGCTGTTCCTCCTTTAGATTTAACTATGCTGTATGTTTCGGTGCTCTCTCTCTCTCTCTCTCTCTCTCTCTCTCTCTCTCTCTCTCTCTCTCTCTCTCTCTCTCTCTCTCTCTCTC
>JBBPDE010000031.1:12572588-12582690 GCA_037974605.1 Nannopetersius ansorgii | reverse complement strand
CATAAATACACACATACAGTACACTCAGACACACATATACACACACAGAGACATACGAACAGACACACACACACACACACACACACACACATACAAACACACACAGACACATAAATACACACATACAGTATACTCACACACACATACACACACACACACACACACACACACACACACACATACAAGTTGACACACATATACACACACACACACATACACTACAATACAAATGTATGGGACCATTTGTCTAAGAGTTGCTGAGTTGCTTGAATTATTAATGTAATTACGGACCACTTGATTGGTCAAGAGTGTTTTCTTGAGGGCTGAATTTTTTTCTGTACTGTGATTTGGTCATGGATGTTTTTTTCTGCTTTGTGATCGGTTAATCTCCCTTTCATGTTCAGGGTCAATTTGACCCCATTCAATGTTTAATGTCTTTAAATAAATAACCAACGCATTCATGCTTCACATGAAATTATTTTTCCTAATTAAACAGGATTAAACTGGATAAACACAAAATTAACATGACATGTTTTCAGTGACCTGCAGACATTTTATACACGAGTGTTCTTTGGGGTTTGATCTGTTTTGACTGTTTTATAAAGCATTTCACACCCATGTTTTGGCTGGTGTTCATTTCATTTTATTTCTATAACTTAATTTACTTTATTCCCTTCTGGAGCCAGTAGGGTGCTGCTTCAGTGCCCATAATGAACAAAATGTACCCTATCATTTCTATTATTGTTTTTTTTTACATAGTAAGCTGCTTTCTGTAATTGCTGGGCAAGACATTGCCAAGAATTGTTCTATATTCTGTCAGACAGCAAATTAAATATACATATAATTCAGTGTACTTTGATATGCAATTGTATAATTAACAAGAGAAAGCAACAATAGCTTTTTATGTGAAATAGGATAATGTTCCAGTTGATTAATTAAATTTGCATTTGTTGTTACTTGTGTATGTTTTTAGTGTGTATATGTGATGTTCACGACAGTGGTGTATGTCAGACAGACACTTTAACATTTTAATCCCATTTATCTATTTTCTAAATATAATAACAAAACATAAAATGAAATAAAAACAGTCATGCTTAAGGGTAAATCCATGGAGCTGCAAGGAGTTTTTAACCAGACTTCTCCAGCAGTTCATGGTTTAATGATTTGAAGGCTTTATTGGGCAAATGAAAGCATGATAATTATTGATAATTAGCTGATGAGATGAGTAGAGCCGTACACACTGAAAACACTCAATCCCGCCGTGCTCTGACCCTCCAGGACCTCCGCGGAAGAACCTGTGGTGTTAATGCTGCTCTCCTGCCCTTCCATTTCTCACCCACCCGAGTGCCTCTGTGCATTCAAGAGCCGGCAGGCAGAAAGGGCAGCCGTTACAGACCATCCAACCGAATCGCAGCCTTCACCTCCATTCCATTCCCTTTGCCTTCCAAATCTCGCTCACTGCTCCACTTTTCACCGCGGCCCGTCTGAGCCAAGAGTCACTGCATTTTCAACAAGCCTACTATCTACCAGACACACTGAAGGCTTTGTGATCTGAATATGTGCAACCAGAATGACTGTCCTTGATGCTGCTGGACATCATTCCTTTAACCCCCAGGGGTCTAAGTGTCATGTTTATTACTTTTATTCTATTATATCAAGGTAAACCTTTTTGCACAACGGAGATTTTCTACATTTTTATGTCACTCACTGAATATTCACGTAAAATATAATATTCGTGCCAAAGGACAACATTTATAGTTTGAGGAACTTTATTAGCCAGAAAATAAATAAATATTTTTTATTCACCACTACTGGCCTACAGAAAGCAACCTAATATAATAATAATTTTAATTATGATGTGGATCAGCAGTCAAGTATTCGATATTTAACGAGTTATTAAGTAATGAAACAGTTAAAAAGTGCATTTAAAGTTAAAGTGTGGTTGCTGAGTGTTTGGAACTCTTTTATCTAGGCTTCTTGAATCTTTAGGCTCTTTGCAGCCTGTTACAGTAAACAATGTGTTCCCATTTCTTTCATTTAATCTCCTCATGACAAAGATAAGACAGTTTGACAGGCAAAAATAAGTAATGTTGCACCAAAAAATGATTTACAGTAAAATGTAAAGAAATAAGGGGTGATGCAGTACTTCTGTAATGCTCGTTACTGAACAGAGTGTTTCTTCTCAATTCAAATCAGATTATTGTTGATGCCATAATGCATTAACAGCTTTGAAAATATCCACATATGATTTTATTTTGACCTTCTTAAAGGCTTAGGCACGTAGAGATATGCTGGTAAGATTTCCTAGTTCCTTTTAGGCCATTGAAATGATGACTGTAAAACAGAAAGTGAAGCATTGTTGTAACATCACTGGAGGCAGGCCTGCCATTTATTTAATAAAAAATGACAGTAAATGATTTAATTCAGAACTTCTTTACAAACTTCCTTGTCATTATTATAAAAAAGCAACCATGATGCACTTGTCAAAACACCAGCGCCCATCCCCAGCGCCAACATCAGCGGCGGTGCCTTTCTGATCAAAAGTGGTGGCAATGCCTACATGAAAACCACATTTGCCACCTAAGAGCGTCTTAACATAGAGCTGCAAACATAGAGTGGTCAAAAAGGAGGTGGCAAAAAAGTATGGGTTTGAATGGTCAATGAATATGGGTTACAAAGGAACCAGTTAAATGACCGGAACCCACCAGTATCAAGGGAGTTAGTTTCATCACAAACAATTTTATTATACAGTTGGGGATGGGGGAAAGCTATAATGATGGGATATGTAACTGTAAGCTACATAATACTTATTTCTTAGCCAGGGTATTTGCTAGCCTGGGTATTTTCCAGTAGTGGAAAAGGTAGAGAACCCCCCTGGACAGATCACAGTCCATTAAAGGTCAGACACACATTCGCACACATTCACACCTAGGAACAATTTAGCATCTCCAATCCACCTGATGAGTCACCCAGTGGAAACAAATGTAGACAAAACATGCAAAAGGACCCTCAGCTGGAACCCAGGACCTTCTTGCTGTGAGGCAATGGCACTACCCACTGCGCCCTGGTGCCACCAGCTCATATCACATCCATAAAAATAAATATAAATATGAATAAAAATAAATATGTTAGAAATAGGGACATGGAAAGAGCTGGTTACAAGACATCCATACCTCATGACCTTTTTCATTGTTAGTGAAAGATAAAATGATAAACAAAGTTTAAACAAAGAGAAACAATGAAATTTGTTATTGACCCCCATAAAGATTGTCCTTTTTTTTCTCTGTGGGTCGACCTGAGGAGGATGGGTTGCCATTTTGAGTCTTGGCTCCTCCCGAGGTTTCTTCCTCCAGCTGAGGGAGTTTTTTCCTCACCTCTGTCACCTTTGGCTTTCTCACGAGGGGCTCGGACCTGTATTTTGTAAAGCTGCTTTGTTACAACTTGCGCTATATATCAATAATTTTTTATTGAATTGAGATACACACTAACCTGTAGGGGACTAGTCCAAAGCAATTGTGATCTTGGACTAAGCTATGTAAACTAGCCTGACACTGAAAACTAAACAAAGATTTTAAGAGATTTATGTCATTGCGTCTACTCCTATATCATTACTGATGTCTAGGTAAACAGACTCATTTGTCTCCTTATCTTACACAACGTAACCAAACATCTCAATCATCTGTCAGAATTCAAATTACGGCCATCTGCTGCTGTTCAATGAAAAGTAGCCAGCATAGGTTGCTATGGGAGCAGATGGCAAAAAGTCGATCACATTGACAGTCCTGCATTGAGATCTACATTGGACATTAAGATCAATTTTAAAAAACAAAATGTAGCTATTTTCCAGCTAAACAATATGTGGTAGTGCTATATGTTAAATGTTAGGTGTTGTATAAGTTATGTGACTATACTAATAGCATTCCCAGACCATGTCACGACAGAGGGTGTTAATCCACTGTCGTGCGCTACCTCGGGGCAAGGAGGAACTAGGCAGGCAGGTATCCATTAAGGCAGGCTCTTTATTTACAGGAAAATGTGAACAGAAAATAAACTTGGCTCAAGGGCCGCTACAAATAGAAACATGAAACGTGAACATGAACCACAAGGAAATGAGGCGATGTGAGGCGATGGACTGGAAAATGAACAGAACTTAAATACAGACCACCATCAGTGCTGAAACACAAAGCAGGTGAAAAACCAAAACACGTGACATGAACAGAACAGAAAGCCAAAATATAAGTCCTCAACACAGAAACAAAACAGGATCAAAACAGAAAAGCAGTGACACAACAGTGGCCCCTAGTGGCCACTGACCCCAACCATCACAGATCATTAGATTAGCATTGAACGTAAGATAGACCACTTATCATGGGTAAGTTTCAAACTACCATTGATTTCTATAGGCTGGTTCTGGGTTTAATGTAATGCAGTAATAGCCACATTTTGGGCAGCAGAGTCCCCAGAAATAGCCAAGCAGCAGCGTGTTTCAGTTGTGCATTATTGTGGTGTGCATGCTCATTAAACAATGGTTTCATATTTTTGCATGGCGTGTCTGGTTGACTGTGGCCTTTAAAATGTACTAAGTTTGTTATTTTAAGGAGTTAACTCTTAGAAAGCCTGAGCTGGACTATTTTGATATAGGAACTTCTGCAAAGGTTCCATGAGAAAATGCAAGGTGTGGTTGCTTTGCTACCTGGGACATGGTTTGCTTGGTGGTAACTAATGGTGCAGCAGTTACATTCTAGCACCTCCAATGTTTTAACTTGCTAAGAGGGAACCTTTGAAGGCAGATGTCTGGTTCCATTCACCACCATTTGGGCACAAAGACATACAGCTCAGAGAATCAGAGAAGAATCTAGCTAATTAACCTGCCAGCCACCGTACCACACTGCACTGTCCTTCAGACACACTTTCACCCAGAAAAGGTAAAATATGGCCTCAAATCGACTAATTGAGCTGGCTGGTGGAGCTAAAAAATTGTTCACAGGCTAATTCTTTTTATAAAGCACAACAAATAGTGACACACATATTTCTTTTGACTTTACCTTTTGTGTTTTAAAGGTTGTTCTGCATTTGTTGCTTTCTGGCCACCATGGCAATGATGTCACAATCTTAAATGTTAAGACATCTCCCCCCATGACCCTCTCTCTCAAAACGCCACCATAAACATGGAATTTTAATACTCAGCTTCTGATCAACTAATTAAACATTTGTATACACTCATGCACCAGATATCGCACCAGATATTCACTTCAGCCTTCGATCTGTTCCATAATTACAAACTGGCTTGGAGGAGAAGCGGCTCCAAAAACAGGGGGAATCACATTAAAAGTACTAGAAATAGTAGGTAGAGTGTTGTACAATAAGTGGACGCAAGTGCAACAGACGGGACGTGTTTGAACTCAGAGTTACCCTGAACTGAGTTACGTCTCCACTCGAACTGAACTAAGCTTCGTTCACAGTTTCCAGACATGAGTAAGACTGTGAAAAAAAGCCTTATGTGTTAATGCTTGCTCGATTAAATGAGCCAGAATCTTTTCATTACCCTGTTTCAGCAGTGGGATGCTCCAGTGTGACATTTAAAGGTCTCCTCCTCCTCCTATTCCGCTACCAGAACTAATCATGTCATTTAAAGCATCAGGAAGAACAGTAAATGACTTAATCCTACAAAAGTTCACAGTGGTAGATACTGGCAGTTCAGGCTGGCAGATACAGCACCTGAGTGCACATGTTTCAGGAGAAGTCTATAGTTTAATGATGTAACCCAGTTTGACAGGGTACATGTAAAATTCTTGCTGTCTTTGCTATTAGGATGTTTTGTTTCTGATAAAGTGGACAGAAACCGTAGTAGAACAGTACAGTCGATCTGATTCGATTTGCATTCAGCTTTTATTAAACCCCAGCACCAATCAAGTAAGTGTTTCTATATTTTCAGTGCAAAGTTAGATTAGACTGTGGCATACATATAATGATCAGTGTCAGTCATCCACCACTGTTTCTTCAAAAACACTTAACATATGATTATTATATGATAATTATACCAACTATCATGCAGTATAGAACTAGCTTCATCACAAAAACTGTACGTGTGGGAAAAACTAAACACAGATTTGAAATCAGCATGAAAAACACTACAGAACCCACATGAACTTATGTCTGATTTTGAACTGTTGACCTGAGTTATTATATTTATATGTACATTAATGTTTACACTGATGGCATTTGGCTGATGCTCTTGTGGGTGGTAGTAAGGGTCGCAGTAGCCTTGTATGTGAACCCGATGACTACAAAGTCGCAGGTTTGAACTCCCACTTTTTACCATTGCGTCCTTAAGCAAGACAGGGGACTGTCCATTTAACTAATGACTGTAAGACTGTCCCTGAAACTAATGACTATAAGACTGTCCCTGTAACTTGTGATTGTAAGACTGTTCCTGTAACTAATGACTTTAGGGCTGTCCCTGAAACTAATGACTATAAGACTGTCCCTGTAACTTGTGATTGTAAGACTGTTCCTGTAACTTGTGATTGTAAGACTGTTCCTGTAACTAATGACTTTAAGGCTGTCCCTGAAACTAATGGCTGTAAGTCACTCTAGATAAAAGCATCACCCAAACGTTCCTTTTACCTATTCAGAGTGATGTCCAGTACTGTGCTAAAGTCTTAGGCACCTATGAAGAAGTTTAAAACCATTTACTGTAAATCAGCAGTGGGTTTCTTTCTGCCAGTAATACCATATCACCTTTAGAATAAATGAAAACACCCAAGAAAGCACTTAAAAGCATCAAGATGTCTTTGTTTTTTCAAAAAGTTGTTGATATTTTGGAGCAGCTGAACCAGTTCAGTTCCACGTAATTCAATCTACTGAAGTAAAAAAGCCAACCCAGCTATTTGATGGAGCCATAGGTAATACTGGGCTACTATGAGGAAAGTTCTGGAAAGGTTACATATTTTCCGTATATAAAACCACTGTTTACTGTATTAATGTTATTTATATTTATTCTAATACTAGTGTTTTGTCACTAACATAACACAACTGCCCAGCAGCAAATAGTTTTTACATTTTGTTTTCTCGGAAGCATAAGACATTTGCGCAGTACTGCATGTTATTATTATTATTATTATTATTATTATTATTATTATTATTATTATTATTATTATTATTATTATTATTACAATGAATCAATAAAGGCTGTAAATTGGCTTCTCTTTCAGCTGTCTGACTCTGTGAAGCCTTTTTTCTCCTTAAGTGCTAAAGAGTGTTTGTTAGAGGGGCTTAAATTACATAGTGCTTTCCTCCTTTTTTTCTTCCACTCATGACTAAAATGAATGAAGACAAAAAGGCTGGTGGTGCTGGTGTGTGTATGTGTATGTGTGTGTGTGGGGGGGGGGGGGGGGTTGGAGGGATGCAGGGATTGTTTAGGGGCTGTTAAAGCAGGAAAAAATAAACAAAAAAGCAGAAACAGTGGCGGATGAAGCCGGTGGCCTGTCGCCCGCGCTCCCTCTTTCTCTGTTTGAGATCCGGAGTGTTTTGTTTGTGTCGTTTATCATCTGAGGCGGCCATTAGGAGAGACTGCGTTCGCAGTGTTTTGAGGGCAAGAGCAAGGTGCAGATTGCACTGGTTAATTGAGTTAACTCTCTCTCTCTCTCTCTCGCTCTCTCTTTCTCACTCTCTCTCTCTCGCTCTCTCTCTCGCTCTCTCTCTCGCTCTCTTGCTGTCTCAGTCCATTTCGCCTCGGCCCTCTCATCGCTCATCTCATTCTGCCAGCAGTGTCGTTTGTCACCACAGACCAGGCCAACGCGCCTTTGTATTCCACACACACACACACCACACTCTCACACACACACACTCGTGTGCCTGTACACACACCGCCCCAATTCAGAGACGCACCACCACCTAACTCCGGATTTATCTTAATTACCCCTATGCTTAATTAATTCCATCAATAATTAATTCAAATATAGTTCTAGAATTAATTATTGTTGTATTCATTATAATTAGGCCCTTTAATTAAGTGGATAAATTCTAATTTCTCACTCTTGATAATGAGTGAAGAGACTTATGGACTTTTGTTTACCACCAAACCAAGAGGACGTCCGCACGTACGTTCACGTGTGTGTGTGTGTGTGTGTGTGTGTGTGTGTGTGTGTGTGTGTGTGTGTGAAAGCTTCTGGTCTGCTGATTAGCGAAAGCTACAGTGGCCTAACGCAGCAGACAGTGAAGTTTAGGTATCACTGGTGCTTCTCCTGAGGGCCTTTCAGGGAAAAAAAGATCCCTACTAATGTAATTAAAGTTCCTACTTACTAATTAAGCTCTACTCAAACTGTTTACATTGTTATTTTTGAAGTTTGCTGTCTAGCCATTTTATCAGAAACCCCTTTTAAGTCCACCTTGCTGTTGTTAGACAGTGTAATCTACTGATGGACAGTTTGTGTTAGCTGTCCTCTAGACCTACATCAGGCATGAGTTTCTGACCACAGAATCACTTTTTGGATGGAAAACCATCCTCAACCTAACTAAATCCCAGTCACACCATTGTGCTCCAAACACTGTGCTAGAACCACAAATACTAACATGTTAGCATTACTGCTATATTAAGAATAATATCTGATCAACAGTTATCCTGTTGTCAGAAACTGACCATTTAATGCATGGTATGGAGGAAGGCTCAAAAATCTTCGAAAACTGGGGCAGAGTGAATGTGCACCTTTATAATGGACCTATAAGGTAGGAGGAGCTCATAAATGCTGTCGAATTACAAGGGAAGTGTTTCTAATAAAGTGGCCAGGGAGTGAAATTTTAAGAGGTGTTTCCAATAAAATGGCAAAGAAGTGACGATACAAGGTAGGTGTTTCTAAAAAGTGCCCAGTGAGTCCATTTACAAGGTAGGAGTTTCTAATAAAGTGGTCAGTAAGTGAAATTATAAGAGATATCTTTCCAATAAAGTGACCAATATGTGGAAATACAAGAGAGGTGTTTCTAATAAGTGGCCAGTGGATGGAAATACAATGCACATATGCTTTAAAGAATTGGTCAAGAACTTGAAATAGAAGGTAGGGCTTTCTAATAAAGAGGACAATCAGAGGAAATACAGTGTGAGGGCTTCAAATAAATAAGCATTTTGAAAATGACTTGAAAATGGATGGAAGTTGACACAATTAAAACACAATTGTGTCTGCATTAGTGTTGAAAACGTTTAGCATGCTGGGGTTGGCCTCTTATTTTTTTTCTATGGTTGTAGTTACAATAAATTAAAGATAAATTTTAAGACTAAAACTTAGTGTGGGTTTCCAAGAAAGTGGCCAGTCATTGTGGTATTACAATGTAGCTAGTTCTTGTAACGTGAAATTATAAGAGAGGTGTTTCCAATAAAGTCACATGGGAAGTATTTATAAATGGCTGATCTTTGGAAGTACAATGTATGGGCAGCTTAAGGTGTAGTGAATATTCATATTATGGTCTGCCAAAAAAAAAAAAAAAATACAGTTTTTCCCAAACCCAAATATGGACAATCAGCCAAAACGTGTTTGATTAAGAAGAAATGTCCAGAGAGAAAATGAAAAGCAATATCTACTTGAAACGCCCCTGTTTTTCAAGCTTTTTTTAATTGAAATTCAAACAGTTCAAGTCCAATGAATATCATGAACTGGTACAAAGGACAGGTTCAAAAATGGTGAGGTCACCCAGAAGTGGGAAATAATTCTGTAGCTCCATGCAGTTCCTCTGGTATGTGCCTACTTGGGTTCATCCTACAGCAAGATAGTGACCCAAAAGTCCAAGCTCTGCCAGAACTACCTTAGAAAAAAGATGGTGATGGTGAGCTGGAAAACATGGAGTGGCCAGCAGTGCACTCCAGACCCCATCTAGCTGCTTTATTATGAACTAGACAGAAGAGTGAAAGCAAAGCAACTGTAATGCCGCACACTTATGGGAACTTCTACAACACAGTTTGAAAGAACTTTCTACAGAGTGAACAATGAGACACTGAACTGCTTCAATTTCAATACAAAGAAGTTTTTCTAAAACTTTTGCCCAGTAGTATATATTTTTGAAAAATGTTTGCAAAGCATGTCTCTCTCTCTCTCTAGCTCTCTCTTTCTCT
>JBBPDE010000031.1:12542912-12554594 GCA_037974605.1 Nannopetersius ansorgii | reverse complement strand
CCTTATGGTACACCTTATTACACCTTATTATATTTGTATTTACACCTTATGGCAAGGTGTTAAATATTAGAAGTGAACCTTCTAATGGATGGCTATTTATAGAAGTGCAAGTGTGAAGAGCCACTCAGGTTTATAGAATTACATTGTGCAGATTATGTGCAAGCCTAGAACTATTTTTAAATAGTTTTTAAATTAGGAACCTTTAATTGTATGTAAGGTAGTTCGAAAATAGTATCGAGTTTGAAATTTCAGTATCTTTACAAGCCTAATATATATCCTACCAGTCAAAACTTTTGCACACCACAGGTTTTTGAGGTTTTACCACTAAGCCATTTATTTTTGCAGATATTTATTCATGTTAAATCAAGTTTCCTTTCTAAGATGAGAGAATCTGTAACAGTGCAGGTCTATTAACTGGTTGATGCCGAGTCAGAATCTAGACTGTCCTTTAACTTTAAATGCACTTGTTACTGTTTCAGGACTTAATAGCTCGTTTTATATCTAACATTTGTCTGGTTATCCACATTATAATTATATTAGGTGTTGTATTAGGTGACTTGTTATAGCTCAATAGTGATGAAATAAATGACCTTTTCTGGCTAATAAATGACCTCAGATGGTAAACATACTCTAAATGTATTTGTTAGAGTACAATACTTAGTGTAGTTTTAGTACATTTTAAGTGAGTAACATTCAAATGTGGAAAACACAAAGGTTTTTATCTGGTAATTGATATCCTTGGTTGGGGTGTCTCCACTGGTATTGATATGTAGGCCAACACTTTAATACCCCTCATAAATACATATTAGTTTGGTATTTATAACTTAGTACATATAATCTAACATATATCATAGTATTTGCTGAGTAATTAACTTTAAAACCTTAAACTGAATCATAAGCCTCCAGTTTAAGGTCCAAAAAATCCAAACTCTATTTCTAACAGGAAAAATGCATGACAGATAAATACATCAAAATGATAAAGGAGTACTTTAGCCATATTGTTTAGATTCTCTGTTATAAAGGAAGAGTTTGTTAATGAGCTCATTAGTTGGATCAGGAGTGTTAGAGCACCAGCGTTCCCAGGGCAGGGCAACTCCTGAACCAGGTTTGGGCACCACTGTGAACTTCAGAGAATCTAGAAGGACTGGAGCTCATGTTTAAGTTGACCTTTGAGTTTCTTACATACAGCATGATAACATTTCTCCCTTATTTTTCAAGCACTTTGACCTCATGGAGAAGTGCTGCCTGTCAAAGACTTGGGGAGTACTTTTGGAACTCTTCTGCTGGATACACTTAGCTTCATATTCACCAAAACCCACAGGAAGATTTTGTTGTATGAAACAGTCTTTTCTTTGTCTGATCAGAAGTAAATTAACTGATTGAATCTGACTTGTTCCTCCTGAAACTCAACTCAAGACAGAATTTCTTCTGCTGTTCTCATCGGTTCTCAGTTTCTTGTCTTTAACGACCTTTTGGATCAAAACTGTCTGACTTTGGTAGTTGAGACTTGAATTTGATGACTGAGACAAATTTCAGACACTCTACAGAAACCAAGTATTCTTTTGGATCTTCTAGTGGCTCTGAGGATCTGATGATCTGAGACAAAAAAGATCAGAGTAGTGAGAGAAAAGAAATTTCATTTTAAAATCTTATATTGGGATTGGAGGAGAGATTAGAGGAAGGAGCTGAATTCGAGAAAATGGTCAAAATCTCATATTGATGTTCAACTGAGCTCAGTTACATCCAAGAGAAATAGATTGGGAAATGATTTGACATTGTTTAAATCACCTGTGTTTGAAACAGTTTTAACCCAAAAGTAGTTTAAACATCTCAAAGGTTTAAATGCCAAGCTTTCCCGAAATAGCATGGCGACTAATACTTACACAAATATTCATGTTATTGTTTACCCCAAAGCAAACGTAGTCAAGTATAAAGCAAGGTTATTTCAAACCGATAAAGTAATACATGCTCTTTGAAGAGCTGGCTTTTGAAGAGCACTGCACTATAAACCTGTAAACCCTGCTATTCTGGGCTTGCTTGGTGCTGTACCCCCTCACCCCCACCCCTCTGCCCCCCATTCCACCGTCCCACTTGCTTCTCTTATCCTCACCTTTCAAAGCCCGGCACTCTGCGCCCTCCAAATGCGATTAAAGTCGTGAGAGCTTTCACAGCCTCCTGTCATCCTTGTGTCAGCATTCGGCCCCTTTATCGTAGAGCTGCAGGGGCAGAAAAGCCACGTTACACCGTCCGTCTAAAGTTTGGAGACGCCTTGGCTTCTCTATGACGTTTGGGTTTTGGCTGTTACTTTGTGGAACAGTGGCTGGTGTCAAATTTGGGTATTTTTAGCTTCATGTCCTTCAAAGGCTCTTCTTTGATATGAAGGGAATTATTATTCTCAAGTAATTTTGGACCATTGCTCCTGGACCAGGATGTTGGTGTTGGTGTCTATTTCTTTATCTTAACGTTGTTCTCTAGTATAAAGAACAAGTTTCACTTGACAGATGTCTTTTCCACAGAATTGCTTGAAGCGTGTATCTTTTGAGTAGGCGATGAGTGTTTATATATTTCCAAAGTATGCCTCATCAGTCTTCATGTCCTTAGTATGAAGAACAGGTTAAAAATCATTTGACAATTGATTTGTCAAAGCTGGTGCTAGAAAGAATGTGTCAAAGCTATATTGAGAAGCAATGAGTAGTTCACAAGAGAAGGAAAAATTTCTTTTTATATTTACAAGCAATTTTGGACAATTTCTTTTGGACCAGCATTAAGACCAGCATGTTGGTGTCGGTGTCAAATTATGTGGGGATGTTTAGCCTCATGTCCTTCAAAAAGTCTTCTCTGGTACAAATGACTTTATCTTAGTACTGCTAAAAGCATGTATTGAAGCTCATTGGTTTCTAATTCTTTTGGTATATTTTGCTTCATCATTCTTCATGTCCATGAAAGATTCTTCCTTAGTCTGAGTAACAGATTTTTCAATTTATTACTGGGGCCTAAAATGTCATTTAAATTAATTTTGGGTTATGTTTCCTCCCAATAAACCTGGTTAGTATTTAGCAGTAAATACATGTTATAGAAGATACAAAAACCATGTTGCTTCCAAAATGTTATTAACTTCAATTAACTATCGATGCCAATGGGATAAACCCTCTTTTGGACCATTTCTTCTGGACGAGTGTAAAGCATAGGTGTCTAATTCCTTGGGTCTGTTTCACTTCATCATACCTAATGTCCATCAAAGAGTCCTCCGAGGTGTGAACGACAGGTATAAATAATAATTTGACTGTTGATTTTTCAGTACTATTACTAGAAGCAACTTTTTCAAGTGCTGATACATGCTGACATCCCCAGAGGGGGCTAAAATGTAATTTTAATTCATTTTTTGTTATGAATCCTCATAATGGAAAAAGACAGTTTTCAAAATCATCTTGGACATTACCGGACTGTGACATTTCAGGCAGTGTAATGACCAGAATAAATAAATAAAAAGCAAAAACATTTTGTTCTAACAGTCCGGTTTAAAGCCATAAAAAATTGATAATTGAGGCGCCCCAAACTTTCAATGGGCCGTGTAGGTGACTGGGCCTCATCTCATGTTGCCTAATCATGACATAGGTGCACGCGAACGAATACAACCAGAGCGCTGCATCTAATTACCATTAATTTGTCTTTGGTCGAGCATATGCCCTCTGCTGTTATCCCGGAGCACCATATGCCGTGAATGGAGCGCTCAGATGGACCAACGTGGCGTCTAATTCAGCCGAAAACAGCAGAGCTTGAGAGCTGTAGTGTTTTTTTTTATTCTTTTTTCTTTTTCTTTTTTTTTTTGAGACATAAGGTCATGTTCGTAGCTGCAAGTCCATCTGGATGTTACGTCGTAAGCTATCTGTTCGCTTTTCCATCTCTTGAGCTTTGTGCTGTTACGGAATCTCTCTTTCTCTTTTTTTTTCTCTCCCTCTGAACCACGAGCATGTTTTCTTCACCAGAATTAATTGTTTTGCTGTGAAGTATCTTGTTTAATTAAGATAATTGAAAGCGCGCTGGCTTGTCGGAGAGGACGTTCAGGGGGCTCCTGCATTGTTCATTTTAATGAGAAGTTCTACGCTTATCCTTGCGGATTTATTCTCCACGACTTGTTTACCTCTACCTTGTTGCTTTTTTATTCATTTATTTATTTATTTAGCTGTTATCCCCCCCCCCCCATTTTAAATCAGAACTTTCATTCCGTTAAATGCCAAAGCCTCGTTTGTAACTTCTCTACCGTCATTATCGCTTTCGCTACATCAGCTGCGGGTCAACGGTGCCGGTGCACAACAACAAGGCCGCCTTTAATGCGGGATCTGCTTCATTTGGGCTTTTTATGCGAATGTACATTATGGATAATCACACAGCGCTGCGTGTAATGCAGGTTTAATGCCACTGGTATGTCTTTCCACTGACGCTCTCTTTGCTGGATGATGTTAGGGCTGCAGATGGTAAATGCAGTGCTGATCCCCCCCCCCGCCATCTTTCTGACTTTTCCTTTTGTCCTGCCAATCCTCCACGCTGCACCTAAATCCCTCATTTGGATTGCAGTTCACGGCAGCACCCAGAAACAGCTCACTGATCAGTAATTTATTTCTAGACCTGTGCATACCAATTAGCAAATGAAGGTTATTATCCCACCCGGGCTCTGCAGAGCTTCTGTCTGGAGAGCAGCAGAGCAAGCCGGGAACGAAAGAGACGTTAGAAGGAGTCATTTCTTTCGCTGGATGCACTCTGGCTGCCTCTGCTTTACTCCTACACATTAAAACGCATTATTCTTCTTTATACTCTCTTCAAAATAAGGCCTCTTTGGAGTGTTGACACAGAATAATCTCTTGTGGTTTTCTAAAAAACAATTCAATAGATGTTTCTCCAAAGAACCTTTTATTAAGTAGCTTTTAAACCGGGTAGAAATTCAATACCAGGCAGTTTTTCCTAAATTCTTAAAAAATAAATTTGCCAGATAACATTCAAAGGTGATGCATGAGAAAGAAGCATTGATGCATGTTTCTTTATAGGTTGGTATAATAAGAATATTTAATGCTAAATAGTGTTTCCTAAAGGGGTAGGGGGCAGAAATAAAGCAAAAACAAACAAAAAAATAGATTTTCTAAAGAACTGCTCAGTTGATCATTTAAGAATCAGTGTTTCAGTATCGGAAAAGCAACAATGATATATCATCTCATAATGGTTTCAGAACAGATTTTCAAATGTTTCCTTAGTGTACAATTGATGGTTCTTCGTGGTTTTTCAGTATCTTTATAGGTCAATGTTGACTCAAGAGTTCAGTATCAGTGTAGGAAATGCAACGATGGTATTATGTCATGTCATCTCTTGATGTCATGATAAAAGGCTTCAAAACCAGATTTTTCCACCCTATTTTTTCCCTTATTTTGTTCAGACCTGGACCTATAAGACTAACGTTTGTCACCAAAGCTGTTTCTATAAGTACATCTCCATAATATGTGACGTATTGTTCATTTTTAGAGCTTGCAGTAATTCATAGTGCATCCTAAGCCATGTCCACTAATCTGCTCCCCCTTAATTAGTCATCTGAGCTGTTTGAGAGACATTTTTCAGATGTATTCCCAGAAAAGATGTGGGTGACTGCTGACTTCTAATGTTTCTTAGTAATGTTTCTCAGTTCCTTAGTAATGCTTTATGTAGCTTCAGTCTCCAACTAAAGAAGAAAACTGTTGATGTCTTAGCAAACTGACAAACCACTATATAATAAATAGGCACTCGTAACCAATATTCTCCATTGGTATTCCAATAAGTCCATTGCTGAAATATTTTTTGAGCACCTTCTTTCTAGCCTGTGCTTTAAACTCACGATGTAATTGCTTTTACAATTTACCAGCGGGAGGAGAAAGACAGTGACACCATATGAATACACGGAGCATTTAATTTCATCAAATGTCAGGAGATATCGAGATGTCTCGCTGGGATTAGAAGGCGAGGAAGAGTCTGTTGGCCTTTGAGTGTCTTATCTTGTTCTCTCTAAATATCAAACTCCTGCTTGCAGTTCCTTTCTCGCTGCGGCTCTGTTGACCTGTCTGTCTTTCCGTCTCACTCTCGCTTTCTCGCACTCTCTCATCCATAGCACTCCTATATTAACCTGTGCAAACGAGAATATGCTGTCGCTAATGTAAACATCGGCTCCATTTGATAGCGAAATGGCATCTCACTTGTTGCCGCCCACTTGGCTTAGACCTCCAGCCAAGCCCATAAGGCCTTGTCTTAAGCAGACTGTTTGCATATTGTGTTGAATGACTCTAATCCTCTTTACAAGCCGAAAAAACACAAAGTCTGCATTTTCTGACCAGTCTTCTGTCTGAAGGGCTGGTCAGAGGATTAAAAACAAGCCCCCACCCCCCATACACACACACACGCGCGCCACCCCACTCATATACGTACACGCGCCGCCAAGAACCACCAGCGTCAATACTTTGAGCTGCTTAAAAAAGAACACAATATTAATGCGCTGGCTGTAATTACTGACTGTTTTTGACATGAAGGAGTTTTCAGATGAGCTAAGAAGGATTTGAAACTACTCAGCTTTTTTAGACTCACACTACACACACACACACACACACACACACACACACACACACGGCGAGTGGTAGAACGGCTTACACCTGCTGGGATGATAACAGGACTAGAAAAAAAAGAAGAGAGAGAAAAAAAAAGCCTTGCGGAACAGTCAGGCCCGGCTAACAGGATCCGGTTGCTCCCGCTGACTTCGCGTGTCGCACCTTTGTGGTGCGGCTCCCCGGCTTTCGGATTCGTTCGGTTTCTCTGCTGTTAAAGCGACAGGTGACTCAGAAGCAGCAGATTAAACTTCGCAAAAGCAAAGTGCTTTTCTGGAACCCAAGCTGAGGCGAAGAGGTCTTGCAAAGCGTCACATCTGTGTGAATGTTCCTTTATTATGATTATTTAATGTGGGCTGAGAGAACTGGCCAGAACTGTAGGCAGTAGAGGTCTGTTACCTTGGAATTGGGAGGTTTTTCTTGTTGAGCTAGTTTTTTTTAAATATGTTGAGCTAGGGTCAGGCTTGGACCATTTTTGAAGGAATATGACTACATCAGTGTCATGTACTCACATACCAAACTGTGCAGTCTTGAGGCACATCTCATTTCTTTATATTTTGCTTTGAACCATCTAATAGGTGCAAAACTACTGTTTTCTGTCTGTCAGACAGTCAGATTAAATGAAAGAAATGAAAGAAATATTTTACTGACAGGATACAAAGTGCCTGATCATCTGGAATCTTCAGCTCCTGGTTCTTCACTGGTTCAGGACTTCAGTTAGATGCTCTTTGTTCTGATTGAATGATTCATACATATGTCACTGTGTGTCTTTCCTCTCAAACTGGTCAGGTTCAGGGACTGAACTGGAAATGAGAGTCTTTGAAAGTCCTTCAGGAAGCCTGGAGAACTGTTCCTCAAGACCACATACAATGCATGAAAGCCTGGACCTTTGAAAGAAAACTGTAAATAAATGATGGATGGCTCATGCAGCTATGTGTTATAAATGAAATAATAAGAAAACTAAAGGTGAGCTTTCATCAATCACACCGTTCATGTACACAGTGGAATAGGACTATGGGTGCAGTGGGTCCAGAGCAGCTACAAGCCAGAAAAACGTTTCATTGCTGCGCTATTTCCTTATACAAGTTAAGCGAATGTCAGCTACAGCAAATGTTCAACTTTCATTGGCTCAATCATTGGCAGACTGTGAGTTTGATCCGTGATGGTCCTGCAGCCATCCATGGCTATGAGCCTAAAAGAGTACAATAGGCTTTGGTGTCCAGTTGGGTAGACTGGCTCTCCTCTTCCCCATCTCTCAGTGCATTGAAAGCCAGTGTGTTGTCAGACATAACAGAACAGGTGTTTAGTCTTCTCCTGTTATTTTGGGGTTTTCTCTGAATTGTTCAGCTGTGCAATGAATACCGAACACAGCTAACCCCTTCCAAGTTACCCTCCAAGGTTTGTTTCCAATTGCATCTATTGTCATGACAACATTTCAACCAATCAAAAAGCAGCGATGGAATCATCTCAGCTGCTGCCCACTTTTGGCCTCGCCTTCGAGCATCTCGTGTTTGTATTGCTTTATTTGTATATTTGTTCACATGTTTATTCATGGTTCCCTGTGCCAGTGGAAAAGCACCTTTGGCAGTTAGCTGATGGTGCCAGTTTGGGCTTCAGTTCCATGGACTGCTTGATTCCTGAGAGAGATGTGTGAAAGAGAAAGTGAGAGAGAGAGAGTGGGGGTGTGGGGGGGGGGGGGGGGGTTATATGCAGGGTTAACACACCACTTTCTCCCTACCTTTGATCTCAAACAGTAGAAAAAATACATGATAAGAAATTAATGCATTGGCTAAATTCGTTGAGCTCTTTCTGTGTATATATGTGTGTGTGTGTGTGTGTGTGTGTGTGTGTGTGTGTGTGTGTGTGTGTGTTCTCTCATGCTTTGATCATGGTAATTCGACATATTAAAGTCACTTTAAAAAAGGAAACAGCGTAGAAGCCAATCTCCCCATGCTTGGTGCCTGCGGTGCCAGAGTCATTTCATGCTCATGGCTTTAAATCTGGTCAAATTGAATGACTGATATTATATTTCATCAGGATTTATACGTTTCTAATTCTCAAATAAGTCTGGAAGCGGCGGGTATGTCAGCTTCTCCTCGCCGTCATCAGCAGCGTCAACACGACTCATGATATCTCTTTCGGATGAGCTGAACGAGAGCGCGAAATTAAGACTTCAGTTGCTCTTACTTTTCACCTGACTAAGCAAAAAAAACCCTGCAGTGTTATTGTTACCATAAAGCAACTAATCCTTTGGGTATGTTTAGCTTTGCCCATGTTTATCAAAGTCTCTTCCTTGGTAAAACGAGTAGGTTTGATTTGGCATTGTTATTTCCAAATGAGTACTGAGAGGTGCTGACGAAGGGCTTTTGACAACTTTACAAAGGTAGCTCTGAATTAGCCTCAAGTACATTGTTATTCCAAACCAACAATAAAACAAGGTAAAACAATACATACTAAGTACACATTGAAAAAAGCTCAGACCCTAGAAGAACAGTGTATAAAATTCACTGGTGGTATGAGACCACTTTTTCATGTCCACTTCATATAACTTATAATTTCATATAAAGTGAATCCTAATACAGTTACTACAGTACCACTTTGACCATTACTCATGCTACTTTGAGTATCTGCCGATATCAACACTGCTCTGATAACATCATTTCCCCTGCCTTCAACTGTTAATGACACATTCATTTGAATCCAAAATGGCTCCCTACGTCTTCTAGGGGGCGCTGTGTCCAGTGTGTCTGGAGCACATATGGCTGAGTCTCCAGTGGCTCTGTGTTAGATGTGTTTTACACTGTTTGTGCAGGAGTCTATATTTTAAGTGCACTTTATCGGAAGCAGGGTGTCGTTTGTATGTTACTTAGTCGTGTCCTTATTTGTGTATTTCTCATTACAGCAACTTTAGTTCAGCATTACGTGACCATTTAGGCCTTTTCCGATATCAGATCCAGTGATTTCAGTTCGTATGAGGCCGATAATAAGCCAAGTATGAGATCGGGATACCTCTAATACTCACAAAAAATACCACATAGAGTCAAAGCAATAGTAATATAGTCCGTTAGTCTGTGACCGGTTACTCATTTCATGTAACAATTTTGTTTGCTGACGTGAAAATTCTTGGACACGTTCAGTCTGTTCATCCTAATCCTCCGATAGTTTGCTGCAGTGCCTCCCACCATCAGTGAACCTTTCCTGAACAAAGCTCTACTTGAAGGGTAAACGGAAACCTCAGACCTTTTCTTTGTTTGGTTCAAAAGAAGCAATTGAAACTCCACAAGAAATGCTAACATTTGAAAGGACATTTCTTGAATTGCCCCTTTCCTGGATAAACAGAAGCCTCAATGACAATCACAATTCTCCCAGCTCTTGTTCTTATCATTGTGTTCTGATTATGGTTATTGTTTTGCAAGCTGGTTTTGACCGGGGGGCATTTCACAAAGTAGAGTTTTGACTTATCCACACAGCTTAAGGATTGTCCAGTAGGAATTACCTTCAGCTTTTTTTCCAATTAGGCAGGCTTGACGTTGAGCTTAAGTTAGCTGGTTAAACTGAAAATTCTGCTTTGTGAAATACCCCCAAGGGCTCGTTCCCACAAAGCAGGATTTCTTGCTTAGCCAGCAAATTTTAGGCTTAGATTGATCTATCCCTGGATTTTCTGTCTCAGTGGTGGATTGGTGGATCACATCCATGAGCAGCTTTCTGATAGGCGTGAAGGTCGTTTTCTGATCCCTTATATGTTCATTGTAACATTTGCAGCGTCTTTCACTTGGAAAAGCATGCTTTTCACCTGAGGGAACCGATGATACTACACCAAGGATATACAGCAGAAATTTGTCAGAAATGTGATGCTTTAATCTGAATATTTGTGATTAATCCAAGTTTGATGCTCTAAACCTGAGTTGACAGTTAATCATTATAAAAATAATTAATTGCTGCTGTGAAAGTTGTTAGGTGCGAAGTTGTAACATTGTCAAGAATTGCTGAGATACTCTATCAATCAAAAGGTTCTGCACATATTGAGATTAATATTTCATTTAATATTTACTGAAAATACGCTCAGTATTTGTGGCTAACAAATACATTTACGTTCACCATTTGAGTTCCTTTACTAACTAGATAATCTAATATTTTCCATCACCGCTGCTGACCTACAAAAACCGTCCTAATATAATTATAATTATAGTCGTAATGTTTATCACCAGACCAGAGTTAGATATTTAATGAGCTATTAAGTGCTGAAACAGTGCATCACCCACAACCAGTTAACAGGAGTCAGACCTGCACTGTTACTGATTCTCTCCTCATAGAAAGGAAAATGGTTTTATTGGGTTTTATATTCACTAAGCAACATTGCAATGTTTAACAAGAATTAAAATAGGCAGCTTATGAAATAAAGGGATACATGTGGTAGTGTAGATGATTCCCCATTTGATTCTTCTTGCTTCCAGGGAGCTCATGCTGGTTTGCTCCCTAGGGGGTCTTGGATCTCAGGTTCTGTAAAGCTACATTGTGACAATGGCCATGAAAATCAATTCCAACCCGAGTTTAACCCACTCTTTCTCCCCCTGCAGGTGCAGATTTGTTTTCGAACTGCACAGAGGAGTGTAAGGCCCTGGGTCACTCGGACCGCTGCTGGATGCCCAGCTTCGTGCCCACAGAGTCCCGACAAGGTGCAGATTACCGCAGCAACCTGCACGTCCCGGGCATGGACGCCGTGCCTGACGCTGAGGTATTTGAGGCCGATTTGACCATGGGCGATCACTCATCATTCTCCACCTTCGGCAAAGAGCCGCCACTCCACACACACCAACACCAACACCACCAACACCCACACCAACAGCACCTCCACGCCTCCACGCTAGACAGGAGAGAGTGTGACGCGCTTCTGTCAAACTCACGTACGCCTTACAAAGCCAACTATCTGTGTGAGTATCCCAGCCCAGAGAGAGTATACAGACTCTCTCCCTCTCTCTCCCTCTACCTCTCTCTTCCCCTATCTCTCTCTCTCTCTCTCTCTCTCTCTCTCTCTCTCTCTCTCTCTCTCTCTCTCTCTCTCTCTTTC
>JBBPDE010000031.1:12473152-12483933 GCA_037974605.1 Nannopetersius ansorgii | reverse complement strand
CGCCCGGGGAGCAGTGCGCGGGGACGGTACCTTGCTCAGGGTACCTCAGCGGTGCCTAGCGGCCTTGGGGATCGAACTCGGACTTTCTGGTCGCAGGGCAGATGCCTTAACCACCATCCAACTGCTGTAGACCAAAATAAATACATTTTAAAAACAAGCAAAAAAAACAATTGAATACATTAATTTGAACATTGAATCAGGAAACCACAGAGGAAAGGTCTGTCACACAACATTTAGCAACTAAATACTCAGTGTACACTACTGGTCAAAAGTATTAGAACACCCCAGTGTTTCAAGCTTTTGTTTATTGAAATTCAAATAGTTCAAGTCCAATGGAAAGAATGAAGTAGTGTTGAACTGTGAGAGGTTTAAAAATAAAGTAAGGTTACCCAGAAATGGGAAATAATTCTGTAGCTCTTTGTGATCCCCTCTGATATGTGCCTAGTTGGTCGGGTTTGTCCTACAGTAAGATAAGTGACCCAAGACACAAGTCCAAGATATGCCAGAACTACCTTTGAAAAAAGAGCAAGATGATGAGTTTGTGGCCATAAATCCTCAGACTTAAACCCCATCTAGCTGTTTTAGGATGACCTGGACAGAAAAGTGAAAGCAAAGCAGCCTATAGGTGCTGAACTTCAGTAAAGAACGTTCTGCAGAATGAACAAAGAGACACTGAACCGCTTGAATTTCAATAAAAAAACAAAAAACAGAAATATTGGGGTGTTCTAAAACTTTTGACCGTATGTCAGTGTGATTCATTATTTATGTCAGTTCAATATTTATTATCTACCATCTTAACTGCAGCTCCCTCTCTTAACTGATACCTATCGCACAATGCACGGTTGTCACTTGTCACTTTATCATTTCTCACACTTATCACACCATGTCCCTTTATTCTATTTCACTATCACTTTATCCCCTCGGGGGTTTATCTATCCATCTATCTGATTAACTTCACACTGAGGGCATGACAGTAAGGAGAGGAAATGAAGTGGAGCTTACTGAAACCAGATGGTTAAACATGTTAAAGATCTAATAAGACCCAGTTATTGCAATGAACTTTCAGAACTTTTAATGAGCTTCAATAATTAACGTCTTTAAAATGATCTATAATGGTTTATTATCTTGAGCAAGTCTAGCAAAAGATTGCAGTTAGAGCAACAATCTCAACTGTTATTTGCAGTTAAACTTTCATAACTTTTATCTAACTTTGGGCTGGGATTTATTTCTGAGCGTGTTGAGGGGTGTAATGACCCAATACAAACTCCTAGTTGGAGCCCGTGTTGGTATTAATATTTTAAAAGCCCCCTGGTAAGTATGTAGACAGCATAAGTGTATCTTCTTCAAGCTTGTTGGAACAGTATACCGTATGGCCCCTCATGGAGCAACACCTGGAGATTGTGTAGATCTGAACCTGAAAGGGAGCTTCTGTAAAGAATCCAGAGCAGAAGAAAGCTGCGTGATTTCACAAGTTCTTTCAGAGTTTCTACACCTTAACTGTCACCACTGGCTTTAACCTTAAGAGCCTTGAGGGTATTTTCCCTGTTCATGTATTACTTTCTGACATTATTTAAACACAAATAACCCCTCAAATCAATGAAAATCCCAAACTCTGTAAGAAATTTTGTCTTCTGTTTGTGAAAATCCACAGGCATATATAGTAAAATCTTTTGAAAAGTTGAAGAACTATGTAAAGTAAACAATAAAGTAAGCCTCTTCCAGGTCTTAAGTTATTTACAGTTTCCCTCTGTCTGTCTGCCACTTCCAAAACACGCACACACACTCATTCCACACCCCCCAAACTCAAACACACCCCTTCCACACACTCCACACTCACATATACCTCTTTCACACACACCCACACTCACACAAACCCCTTCCACACAGTCCACACTCACACATACCTCTTTCACACACGCCCACACTCACACAAACCCCTTCCACACACTCCACACTCAGGCACACCTGTACTGGTATTGATAATTATATGATATTCACTCTGTAACTAATATTAGGTCACCAATGACTGGGTGTACCCAAACATTTGACCTGTATGTCCCTGTAGGTCCCACCTGCACACTGTAAAGAAATTGGCTTGGACAACCTTATCTTACTTTTTGCTTGTTTTTTTTGTTTTATTTAGCTATGTCACATTTGTCGTCCTGCATTGTGACACGTTTGTTCCTTCTCTTATTTGTGGCGACAGTGATGGCGAGCGCGAGCATCAGATTGGAGGCAGTGATATGTAAAGCTTTGCTATTAAGATGAGGAGGTTGATGCAAACGAAAAGGGAGGATTAGGTGGCAGCTGAGAGAAGGGAGGTGTAAAAAGATGATAAAGATGGACGGAGAGATGTGGGCGGAAGAGAAGAAGAGAGTCGGGCACGCCAGGAGAGAGACATCACAGACAATTAGTGGTAATGTGTGTAGGCGGGGCGGGGAGGTGCACGACGGGGTTCACCAAGTGTGACTACCTGCATCAATTAAACTCACTCAGGCAGGACTGGCACTGAGACACACACACACACACACACAAACACACACACACACACCACATCACATGGCCAGGTTACGGTCAACTGGAAGGGAGCAGCGTTGCTCTGCTAATTAGAGACTCTTCCTGGGTGGAAGAGATTGGAGCTGATTAACACTGAAAATGAAAGTTGTTTCGGAGCTCAAATCAAAAAAGTGCATGTGGCCTCACCACCCTGCTGAGTCCTGATGGCCAAACTTTGGTCATCGTGCCCCCAGAAAGTCACTGTGTGATGTTCGCTTGCATCACAAGCCTTCAGACTCAGATCTTGTGTTTCTGCCTCGATGTCTTTGTAAGTGACCCGTAGGTCCATCTGTAATTAGTGTGTAAACATTTCTGATCTGAAAGGATGCGCATTTTAGCATCTAGTTAGGCACGGCGACGCTGGACGACAACTGGCATCCGCAGCTAAATGTGACGCAAGCTTTAAAATTGCAAAACGGGATCAAATTTGTGGTGGGTGTTTCCTATAAAGTGTCTTACTAAAGTGCTAATTACTAACAACTGACTACTTTGGCAGAAACAACCAACTTGTATGTCCAAACACTAGCCACTTGTAAAACCCATCTTGTATTTCCACTCTCTGGCCACTTTGTCCGAAACATTCACTTTGTATATACATTGGCCAGTCGCATTATCGGAAACACCACCTTGTTTTTCCTTTCACTGGCCACTTTCTTAGAAACACCCACCTTGTAATTCCATTTTCTGGAAACTTTAGTGAAAACACCAGCTTATACATCTAGTCTTTTATCGGAAGCACCTACCCGGTAACACTGGCCACTTGATCAGAAACACCCATATTGTACTTTCTCTCACTCATTGGCCACTTTATTGGAAACACTTAATCTCATCCATATTTCTCCAGATTTAGCAGCAACCCGATGTTTTATGAACTACTTCTTAAGTAGGATTTCAGGAGTGGGATTATTGCTTATTGGCACAGCTGTGCATGTTTGTGTTTGAATGTTTTTGCCTCAAGTATCTCTTAATTAGGTAAAAAGCTGTGTTGAAAGAGAACGGCTTGGTTTGAGTCTAAAGTTCGTTTGTACTGGTTCTGTTTCTATGAGCTCAGTGTGTTTAATCCAGTACTGTGCAAAAACCTTGAGCCATCTCTAATTTCTTCACATTTTTGTTCTAAAGATCCAGACTTTCTTGTATTTATAAAGTGGTCTTGAGGAACAGTTCTCCAGGCTTCTTGAAGGACTTTCAAATACTTGCATTTCCAGTCCAGTCCCTGAACCTGACGAGTTTCAGAGGAATGAAGTTTTCAGGAGCAGATGATTCCAGATGATGATTAGATTCTTTGCAGCCTGTCACAGTAAAACATTTGTTCACATCTCTTTCATTTAATATAAGGTGATTTGCAGCAAAATACATAGAAATGAAGGATGGCTCAAGACTTTTGCACAGTACTGTACATGCACTGATACAGCCATCACGTTAACACCACCTACTTAATACCAGGTATTAAATCCTGAAATGTCATATAAAAATGTAAATAACATTGTAAAAATAGTAATAGAAGGCACTTCATTATCATCATGCATCAGAAATGTCTGTTAAGTAATAAATGTCCTGTAATTGCGTGGTCTAGTTGCTTCCATTAAGAACATAGGTGTTCTTCACATCTTTCTTCTGAAAATTAACCATGATCTTCTTCCAGAAAGGGCTCACCTGTGCCGCTGGCCTCTGTAGATCATTGCACGTGTCCTTTTGATTCCGTTTTAACAATATTCACTCATGTGCAGCTATTTTTATGATCATGTTTAATGTTTATGATGGCTTAAATGCTGCAGCAGCTCCCGCTGCCCGTTCTCCTTCAGTTTTACAGCCGTGATTAAAGAACCTCCTTGGGGAAACAGCGCATTCTGAACCATCAGCAAAGATTAGAAAAATGTAAAAGTGATCATTTAGTGGCTGGTGACGTTCAGGAGGCTTCAGTTCAGATTGAGAGCACAGGACTGCATGGCTGTAGCTGTGAACTCTACTTACTCACTCACTCACTTACTAACACTTACTATCACTAAATCACTCACTGTGTTACTTACTGACTCACTCTCACTCTGTCACTACCCTCTCATTCGTTTAATCGCTCACTCGCTCTGTCTCTCAACCTCTCTCTTTCTCATTCACTCACTCACTCTCACTCACCCATCACTTAATCACTCAACTACTCATCCTCTGCCATTGCATTCTCTCATACTCATTCACTAATGTTCTCAGTCACTCACTCACCCACTAATTCCCTTAGTCCCTCACTCACTCACTCATTCTCTCGCTCACTCATTCACTTTCATTCACTCTCACTCACTCATGCACTCACTCTCTCAATCACTCACTGTCTTACTCCCACTAACCCGCTCTCACTCACTCATTCACTCACTCTCATTCTGTCACTTACCCTCATTCATCTCACTGTCGCTCACCCTCTCTCATATTCACTCACTCACTCACTCAATTATTCTCTCGCTCACTCATTCACTCTCATTCACTCTCACTCACTCATGCACTCACTCATGTTGTAGAGAATTAGTGCAGAAATTGAAGTCTGCAGCTCTTTTTAAAGCTGAGGCAACACTGTTTTATGGTCATGGGGGCCAGGGGCCAGTCTTGCTCTAGAGGCAGGACCCAAAAAATACAGGAATTTATATACTTTTCCAGATCATACCCACTCTTACGTCCAGTACAAGATCAGGTATTACTTTCTCAGCACTGCTTTGGTGTGTGTGAGTTTGTAAAGACTTCATGGGCCATGCACACAGACTAACTGTCTATGGAACTTCTATGGAAAGTTCCTTCTTAGCAGCTTCTTTGTGTCTACACATTCTTCTGACCTAAAAAACTCACCCTCTAGATGCTTTATCAGGTTCATGCTGTATGACCTTCTGGCCTAAGAACACCCCCTTCACCTGTCTTCAGATGACTCTGTTAGAAGCTCAGACCTTTTAGAGAGACGTGTTTTACTGTATTTTGAAACAGCACATGGACTTATCTACACTGAAGCAATTCTGCATGAATTCTAATGGAAGAGAAAAAAACACCTAATTAATCTCTGTCACTCACTCACTCACTCACTCACTCACTCTCTCTTACTCAATCAAACACTCACTCACTCCCTGCCTCACTCGCTCCCACTTACCTGCGCTCACTCATTCACTCACTCACTCAATCTCATTCTGTCACTTACCCTCTCATTTGTTCAATCGCTCACTCACTCAGTTGCTCACCCTCTCTCTTACTCAATCACTCTTTCACTTATTCCCTTAGTCCCTCACTCACTCATTCACTCTCACTCACTCCACCACTCACACTCTCTCTCTCTCACTCACTCCCTCTATCTTGTTCACTGACTTACTGTCTCACTCACTCTCTCACTCAGTAACTGTCTGTCACTCTCTCACTCCTTTAATCTCCTACTCTGTCCCTCTCACTCATTCATTTAATCACTTACTCACTTTCTTTCATCCTCTCTCCCTCACTTACTTTCTCATTCACTCACTAACTCTCTCACTCATTCATTCACTCACGCAATCATGTTACATCTGTCTGTCTGTCTGTCCGTCCGTCCGTCCGTCCGTCCGTCCGTCCGTCCGTCCGTCCGTCCGTCCGTCCGTCCGTCCATCCATCCATCTATTGCCTCTATAACTCTTTAAAGGGTTCCCAGCTCCTGTGTCTTTGTCTTTTTCCGGTGAAATATTTTGTCTTTGAAAAGTGTTTCACTTTACTTTTGATTGTTTACTTTTTTTATCTATTTGCCTTTATAACTCTATAAAGGCCTTGTGTCTCTTCTTTTTCCTGTAAAGTATTTAAAATCTTTGGAAGGCTGTTTATTATTGTCTAATTAAGTCCATTTCTCTTGTTTAGCCTTTTATAAACTCTGATTACTTTATGAAGCGTCAGGATAATGGGGAGTTTACCTGATTACCAAAATAATCAACAGTGACAGCCCCGTTAGGAGCGACAGGAAGAAAAGCTCTGAGGTAGGAGCGTCCACTGCAGCTCATTTTCCCTCCTGATGGAATGAGGGGCCACATTTAATCCCGACACGTTTAGCGAGTGGCTGCAGTTACATTAATTCTGACCCCGTCATTTGATCATAAGGTGCAATGGACATCTTTCCCCGGGGTGGGAGATTCTTCCTTCAGTTCAAATCAATGGGAAATGCCTGTCTTTCTCCCTCTACGGCTGTTTGGAGGAGGAGGAAAGTGCTCAGACTGCGCGCTCTGCTCACTCAGCCTTTAAGGCAGAAATTAATTCAAACCCACCGTTGAGCTTTAGTGCTATTTTGTGACTAAAATTACTTTTTACTGTTGTTTATCCTGCTTGCGCTTCTCTCGGGTGTCAACGAGTCGTAAGCTATCACGCACCTACACAAACACACACACACACACACACACATGCATGCACAGAGAAGCAGCAAACCCCTGGAAGCCCTTTATCTATTCAGAGATTTTACCAACAGAGCGCTGGCAGCTGTTAGAACAGTTTCCAACTGTGAGACTTTAAAGGGCTCGTGTCACTGAAAACCAAAATCTCTTTGCTTTTTTTAAATAAAAGACTTTCATGTAGTAGATAAACAATGTTAAAGTTTCCTTATAAGGAGGCAAAGCTAGAAAATGTCACTTAACTCACCTTTATAAACATCCACCTTTTCAGCCTGAAGCAGTTCAGGCCACGCCTATTTGCAATGAAGTTATAAGGGTTGTTTCAGTCTGATCTGTTTTTCAATTAGGCACTAAACAGGGCAGCCAATCCGAACAGAGATAATTTACATATCTTAAAGGCATAGTGAGAAAACTACCTATTTAATTCTCTGGGAAAATGGTCATAGAGAAATGAATCACAAATTGTTTTGGTGAATAAAAAGACAGTATAAACTGAAGTAAGGGTAAAAAAAAAAAAAGGAAAATTGACAATAAAAAATAATATAATGCCTGAATGAGGATGTCTTTTGTATAGGGGGTCCTTCGACACGGCTTGTTCATGTACACACTGCTAAAAGAATGTGGCTGTATGTGTCCCAGATCATCTCCGAAAGTTGTCTAAGAAATGCGTCACAAACACATTCACACCTGAGCTGTGTCTGAAAAGTTCACTCATTCACTTGTTCACTACATAGTGTTTGCTATACAGGGGGCTAACTAGTAAAAAAGGGGAGGTGATGTTTAGGTTTTATCGGACACTCGGGATGTTACATTTCCAGTAACTGTTGTGTAAATAGTGCGCCGGATCTTGGCAATTTATCTTTGTCACATAAACACACGTCTCTCTAGTTCAGACACAGCCCTTACATGAGGTGGGTTCTGGTGAACACGGTGACAGAGTGATCCATCCGGGGGGCACTACTGTCCTCTGTGGAGAGAGAGAGAGAGAGAGAGAGAGAGAGAGAGAGAGAGAGCACTTGTTCACTATGTAGGGCACAGTAAAAAAATCTGCAGTGCATGATGGTATATGTGTATTCATGTAGTGTACAGTGTCTGGAATATCACGCACCGATTTTGTAGTACACTAAGTAGTGGGTGAAACTGACGGTTGAAAATGGCTGATTTACTACATAGTGCCCTACATAGTGAACGAGTGCACTTTTCCAACACAGCTGGACACGTGATCAAATCACCTGGCACATTAGTAACTTTTAGACATTTAGAAATCTGGATCCATTCAGCATCACTGTGCGTTATTCTGAGTCTGTTAAGGCAATGGCCCAACCTTCTTTGCCCCATTAACCAGTTTCTTGTAAAACAATGTTTTACACAGATACAGCTAAAAACAAAGTGAGTAAAAATATGAAGAAGCTCCGCAAAGATGTGTTTTGCTCATTTTTGCCAGCTTGTGGGCTAAAGTGTTGATGTACCGCATTACGTGATCCAAGACGAGCAATTTTTTTCCAAAATCTTTCCGACTCTGAGCTCTAAAATATTTTTTTATTTTGTCTTTCTGTGCAGCCTAATGACTCTGATCTCTAATGCCTCTGATCTGCCTCTGAAAATATGTTTTTATTCTGTGCAGCCTACGTACCAAATGAACACTCCGTGGCTCTGTGGTTGGGGGTCTCTGTGTTAAGGCACTTTTCCACAGGCCTACAGGAAGCATTCTGTATCTAAACTGCACTGTGACGGTACTGAAGTTGTATTTTGATAGTCCAGTGTATCTCAGTCTGGTAACAGAGTTTCTGACTCAATTCTCTCCACAGTCTATCATCCCAAAACCGCGTCCACATAGTCGAACTGGCGCAAAGTTTTTCTGTCAGAGCTGATTTTGATATTGTAGTCTCTAATTCCGCTAAAGTCATGTTTGGGTTTTCATTTTAATATCATATATTTATTTTTTATTTCACCATCGTGAGTTAGCCCTTCTAACTTGTTAGTGAGGTCCTGTTTCACCTTCGGGTTTCTCACAGTGTTAGAAAACTCCCACTGAAATTTATTTGCAGCCCAAACAGATCGTGGTGCTTGAATGCCGTCAACTTTCTGGTAAAAAAAAACAAAAAGAAAGGAAAAAAAAACAAAAAAAAACAACGGCATTTTTTCAAGTCTGTCTGTTGTCATGACAACATTTGCAGTAAGCTTGGTTGCGGCTTTCCTTTTGGCCCGTGCTCAGGTTCGGGTCGCTTTATTTATTTATTTATCATAGAAAAAAACATTTTTGGTTCCTGTGCCAGTGGAAAAACACCATTACCTTCTCTAGAACGGAATGTTTCACACCAAGCCCACTCTAAATGGGGTTTGTTTACACTTGAACGACTTAATTATTCTGAAATTATTCCGAAAAAAATGAATTGAAGTCATCCAATCGAGTGCTTAATCGTGCAGAATTGTTAAGAAAATGATCAGCACACGCTAAACTACACTCTAACTTTCGGGATGAAAGATTCATGACGCTTTAGTTGGAGCCCCTGTGTGAAGCGGAGTGTGTGTGGAGAGGTTGTTTTCAGTGGCATTAATGTTTAAATACCCTCCCTGGGGGCATTTAGGGGGTAATGCTACTTGTGTTTTTGGGGTGGATCCTTTCTGAGGTAATAACTGAGAGCAGCGCAGGGCGGTATTAATATTGTTGATGTTTGCTGGCCTTGGAGGGCCTCACTCTGACCCCCGGTAGATTCCGTAGTGGTCCAGCTTCAGGCTTGGCTTGGGTCATTAATCATTCAGAGGCTTGGGTCAGCCAACCTTCAGCCTCCCTTCATTGTGTGTGAGGGGCTTGTTGGCAGAGAGAGAAAGAGACTGAGTGCGAAAGTGTGTTTGGCAGAGTGCCAGACAATGAGGGGCGTGTGAGTGTTATGACAGCTTGAGCTCGGTCCATGGGGAGTGTGTGACCAGAGACTTGTCTTGGTCTAATGGGAAATTTCACCTCACATTCAGACCCAGCAGAGTGACACACCTGGTGTTTAGGGTATGTAACAACACAATTTACACACATTCAGGACGGACTGACACCACCCTGACACACACACACACACACACACACACACACACACACACACGCACAGCCATTTATGCTGTCATAGAATGAATGTCATTGTTGAGCGTAGATATATGACATCAAATATAGGCATGACTATGTGTATTTAGAAATATGTGTATTTATGTAGCAGTGTATATATATATATGTGTGTGTGTGTGTGACCTATTCTAGTGCAAATTGGAGACATCCGCTGAGCTTTAGCTTTTTTATATTATTTTGACATTATACCAAACAGCAATCACACAACACGACACACTTCACTCTAAACAACTTTGATGATGTTGACCCCACATGCATATGTTAAACCCTATCTTTGTGAGGAGATATATTCTGAAAAAACGCTAGCATTAGGCTACACAGTACACTGCTAATCTGTGGAGAGGTGGGCGGACACAAGGCTGTGAACAGGGCTTCCTATTGGCAACTGAAAAGGTTTTG
This sequence comes from Nannopetersius ansorgii, assembly GCA_037974605.1. NCBI lineage: Eukaryota > Metazoa > Chordata > Actinopteri > Characiformes > Alestidae > Nannopetersius > Nannopetersius ansorgii. Next base: position 12,473,499 of record JBBPDE010000031.1, on the reverse strand, counting down.
TGTTCATGATTTAAGCATTTGGATAGGTTTAAAAAGATCAAGGATTGACGTTTTAACACCAAACGTGGACAGCTGAGATCGTAACAGCACTTATTTTGGACATTCTTTTGTAATATTTGAGAGCTACAACTCAGATTAAATAGCCATTTATTTCAATTACAGCAATTATTTCTGTGATGGAACTTTGAGAGATTAATTTTTAAGACCTTTTCTTTCAATTAAGACCAAAAACGAAAAATTTATATTTTTGATGTTTTTCAACATAATCAGCCCGTATCTCAATAAATAGAACGCCGACTTCCAACTCATCACAGCAGATCGGGTCACACACACACACACACACAAAT
>JBBPDE010000031.1:12458392-12468541 GCA_037974605.1 Nannopetersius ansorgii | reverse complement strand
TGTGTGTGTGTGTGTGTGTGTGTGTGTGTGTGTGTGTGTGTGTGTGTGTGTGTGTGTGTGTTACCTCAGTGTGTTTATTTAGTTGTGTATTGTTCTGGTTTGTAAGCCTTGTGTGTAGCAGTGATTGGTTCGTCAGTTTCAATTTACACCCTTCCTGTTAACGAGGTAAAGCCCTCTGGGGGTTACCCCCCTTCTCCCCCTGACTCCTGTTTTCCACAATAATCCCCCGCCACAAGCCTCAAGCAGACAGGAAGTAACGTTTTGTCGCTCCGGATCGGCCGTGTTTTATTTACGCCGCAGAGAGGGGAAGCTTTTCATGCCCAATTGGCTCCCAGCCAGCACGGGAACCGCCGTAACCACGGCGACGCTGACAGATGTGAAAACGAATCTTAAGGAGAGCGTTTGTTTATATATTTGATTCTTGGTCGTCTCTTGCTTGTCAGATCCGATCCAGAAGAGACTCGTCAAGGACGATCTCCGGAGTGTGACAGAACAACGGCTCTGCCATGGAGGGACTTATCATTCACATCAGATTATTACTGCTGTGCTCTTCTGGCCCAGGTGATCTGTTTAAATACAGACTCCGGGCTTCTTATGTCGGTTTTCTGATCCAAACAGCTTTGATCGTCTGCATGGCATTCGTGTTGTTTATCTCTGACCTTCCTTTCAGAGTTATTTGGCAATGCCATGTATTTTCCTGAAAAGAGGATGCTCGCTTCGTGGCTGTGTTTGCACACTTGGATGAAACCCTAGAAACTTCACTTAACTTTTGTTTTTCTCAAAGCTGTCAAGTTTCACTTTAGTCATGCATGCTTTTGGGTCTTTATATATAAAAAAAACCCTCAAAACCCAGTCTTGACATTAAAGGCAATAATAATAATTACAAAAATTCTGCAGTCTTTAAAAAAAACCTACAGAACTCAATCTTTACATGAAAGACTACAAAAGTCTAGACATAAAAAATTGCAAAATTAAATATTTACAAAACTCTACACAAAAAAACTACATGCCTACACAATCAGATCTTTACAAAAAAAAGACTCAAAACAGAGTCTTGACATAAAAACCTACATTAATAAGTAATTTAAAAAATCCGCAATCTTTAAAAAATGCTACAAAACTCTATACATAAAATAATTTGAAATTAAGTATTTAAAAAGCACTGCAAACAGTGTTCATCTACATGGCTACGCAATCAGCTCTTTACAAAAGCATTAAAAACAGTCTTTACAAAAAGACTACAAACAAACTTTTTTACAAAAACTACAAAATTAAATTGTAACAAAACTTTACAAGGAAGTCTACTTGTGATCTCACATTACACATCTGGGTCTTGCAAGGGTCATCCTGATTCTCCAGTTTTATGTGACCACCAACTGCCCACCACAATGAGGACCATTATTTGCTCATGAATCTTAAAGTGATGTCACAAGTCAGCTCACCCTGGTCTGTCTAGACTATGTTCACTAAACAATGTTTGTAACTTTAATGGATTTTAAACATCAACGTAGAAAGACTCCAGATTAACTTCATCTTGTCTAGAACATTTAACCTTTATTAATTTTAACTTTTTTAGTTTTAAGGCTGACTAAGTAGCAATTTACTTTATTTTGATCTCATTTGTTTATTCTAATCCACACACTTTCTCACAAAGTCTTCCAACTGGCCTGTCACCAATGGAGGGTGGTACAAATGTACAATATCATTGCTTGGTGAAACTGGGGATGTTAAAACTTGTTGATCCAGCTCTACACTACATTTGTATTTCAGGGGTCTCCATCTAACACAAAATACTCCTTTACTGTAGTACTCTGAGTCTAGTATTGCAGATTTTTTAACAGTAAAGTGCAATTTTTTTTTCCATATGTTGCTTCCTAACTATCTAATTAAAGATGGTAAAGATGGTCTAATTAGTGGTTAGGGTGTTTGCCCTGCAATCAGCAAGTTGTGAGTTTGAATCCCAAAACTGCTAAGCTACCCTTGAGAAAGATACTGTCCCCAAACACTGGCACTTTTTTCAGCCTGTCGCAATACAAGATTTGTTGTCATTTCTTTAATTTAATCCACTTAATATGGTCAAGATAAGACAGATTGACAGACAAAATATAATATTTTTTTCCAAATAAATGAGGTGTGGCTCAAAACAGTGCTGTGGTTCCAGGTGCTTTTAAAACTGTGCCTCACTGCAGCAAGCGGCGGAATATGTGCTACCATAGAGGCATGGACAGGGTTATCCTCTTTTTGTCAGAATCAGTTATTTTAGTGAACATTTTAACAATCTACCGTTAATCTTTTAACAGGTGTAACTATAATGTATTAAAAGATTAACAATAGACTGTTAAAATTAACCTAATACATTACATTTCTCCTACTAGGCTCTAAAATTTCATAGTATACATTATAGCATAATAAATATTAGTATATAATAAAAATGTGTATAATATTTATGACACAATCTTCTACATTCATGTTCCCAAAAGGTTATTTCTCAGTGAATGACCTTCCAGTGGATGAAGAACCTTCCAGTGGATGAAGGACCTCCCACTGGATAAGAGTATGAGTTTAAAAAAAACATTTTAAAGAACTGTTAACATTCCATACAAATACTTAAAAGAAATCCAGTAGAAGAAGGAAGTATCGAGCATGACCTCTTAACAACACAGCATATTCCAATGAAACATCTCATTATTACAGATCAATAAATCCCACATTTTTCTAAGAAAATAGCAAATGCTGATCAATTGACATATGGTTTTAAGCCTGGACCAAGACATCCCTATTAGTTTACTGTGTAGACAATCTGGACAGTGTTTCCTTTCTTCGTGTCTGTTTTGTGACTGACCACCCCCTCTAAATGTCCTGCTTAGTGTCTGGCCTATAGAAGATCAAAGAAGGTTTGTTTGGAGGTCACTAATAACTGCACAGGGCCAGTGGCCTGGCCTCAACCCCGCCAGATACGATCCCTTTTCCGCCCTGGAGAAAGAGGGACCTATAACTGGGCACAATGAGGCTCTATTGAAACACAACGAGATGTTGTGTGTCTGTCCTTATTACTGGCTTATTAGCTTATCTGAGCCCCCCCACCCCGACCTCCATCGTGACTTGGAGAGTCGCATCTGCCTCTCCAGCACAGGAAATCAGATGATCTACACTAATAAGCTACATCCTGCATATGACTGATGATATGTCAGTAATCGTGTTTTCCGTAATTAATTTTCTAACAGTAAAAATTGCTTAAGGACAGGCTTTAGCTCTACTTAGGCAAACCTTTTTGTGTCAACACAAGGGATTTTATTTAGCTGAAAAGAATGGATCTTTTAACATGTGTAAGAATCATGGCATGGGCTTAAAAATAGAGGCGAAGGCTCATATAAATATTGGTTCAGTATCAGGAGATCATGATCTCTGGATGGGAAGAGTGACCCTCCCATTACTCAGAGTGAAGCCAACATGGTCATCTCTTAGCAGATCTGACAGATAACCAATGGTTCAGTTTGAAAACATATTGTTTGAGCCTTCACTGTGATATGCAGATGCTGAGTTATCAGATGGAAATGAAAGTGAAAGTGAGCATTTGTCATACATGAACACACCACAGCACACAGTGTGAACAGCACGAAATTCAACCTCTGAATTTAACCCATTCACCAAGTGAAGCAGGGGGCAGCCAGGAACACGGCGCCCGGGGAGCAGTGCGCGGGGACGGTACCTTGCTCAGGGTACCTCAGCGGTGCCTAGCGGCCTTGGGGATCAAAATGGTACTTAATTGGGGGAAAAAGTGTGAAAAAACCCATATATGACTGAATGAACTAAGGAAGGACGAAGGATAGATGGATGGATGGATGGATGGATGGATGGATGGATGGATGGATGGATGGGTGGATGGATGGATGAATGGATGGATGGATGGATGGATGGATGGATGGATGGATTGGTGGATGGGTGAATGCATGAATGAAAGAATGAATGGGTGAATGAGTTTGTAAAAATAGATTAATGAAGTAAAAGATGTGCCAAAAAGATACTGATGAATGCAAGAATGAAAGAATGAAGGAAGGAAGGTGAACTAGGCAGTTGGCTTGGGTGTCAAAACTTTTAACCCATTTCCCAATAATTATATAAGTAATGTTTCCCATGCCACCATATGGCATTGAGCTAGAGTGCTGTCACCCAGTACCTGGTTTTCAAAGCAGGTAGCAACTAAATGTATGTTTAACAAAATTCTGTGTCTGCTTGGATGGGAAATTTCATGTGCTACTACTGGATAAAACTATTACTTTTAGCTCCAATGAGAACCTTCAGGAAATATTTAAATATGTTTTATAAAGTTAAAAGAACCTTGAAATAAAGTAAAGGTTCTATACCAGTTACAGTCTTGAAGACTGCCTGATCCATCTGATTACTTCCTTTAGGCATTAGATCTGAGTAGCAGTTAGATCTCCAGGAGGAGGCCTGTTGACCCCTGCATTAAAGCAGTTTTTAGTTTTAATCAATACTTTATGTGGAAGTTCTTAACAATCCAAAAAAGTTTCACATCTCATTTACCAAAATCTTCAAAGTCCCATCCATTGTCTTTTCAGGAAACCACAAGTGGTTCTTGTGTGCTGTTACTACAAAGCATCTCCAGAGTCTGTGGTCCATCTCCTGCATGGTTATTAGTAAAAGAAAGTTGAAGAAAGCGGCTGACAGCTGTTATCAGAAGCAGGCATCTTATTGTCTGAGGGAAAGTGCTGAACCGCTTGAAGCGCGAGACCCAAACGCACAGGAGAAACGCCCGAGAGAGTCAACAATGCATAAGAAGCGTCTTTAATAAAGCTCTGTTTCAATCTCATCCTTTCAACCTCTAAAAAATACGCGTGCCTAGAAGTAATCACGGCGCTCCCATGGAAACTTCAAGCAGAAACTTCAAATAAATTAAACATGACCCCCTAACAATACAACGTATTAACTTCAAACACATCTTTAATTTATCTTTAAGAATTAAAATGAAATGGGAAAGCATCTTATTATTACGGCACGAATAAATCTCAACTGTTTTTTTTTTCTTTTCTTTTTTTTGTCTGAGCGGCGGACGAGGCAATTATTTCTCTCTTAGCCTGGGTTGAGATTGTGAATTATGATTTTTGATGCGGATACAAATCCTTCATTTCCCTCTGTCGACTCACACACCTGAGTCCCACTGAATCAGTCCCCGCTCCGCACACACACAGACACTGGCACAGTGTGTATCCTAGACTGAAAGTGTTTTGCTGGAGGATACAAACACACGGTGCCAGCTTGCATTGCCTGAGGAGACTCCACACATGTCAACATGAATGTTTTTGAGCTTTCTTTGCTTCTCTCCCCAGCTGTTAAGTAGGTTAGGAAGATGGAGTGCTAGATAATGACCATCCCTCATTTAAATAAGGAAGGTACATCCAAAAAAAGAAAAATCTAAACAAAAGAAGTCAGACGTTGACAACAAACAGGCCTCTTTTTTTTTTTTCAAATCCAGTTTTCATTTCTTAACTTCCAAGCAGCAGCCAACCTGCTGTACGCCCCACCAGCTCCAGTTACCATGGCAATAATTACATAAAGGCTTGAAAATTATGTTTAATTTGCTACCAATGCAGCATGTCGTGCTTATTAAACAGATTTACATTTCTTCTCTCAGATTGGTGGATTAAATATATGTGATAAAAAAAAGTGAATTTCTGCTGCCGAGATGAAAAACACTGCACGAGGACTTCAAAGAAAACTGCCTTTATCGTTCCTAAACACTCCCCACCAAATACTTTCGACCTTTATGGAGTTATTATAGTCATTTTATAGTCATAATTACACATTTATGTCATTAATGGTGTAATTACATGAAGAAATGACACATGGGCAAAATCTGGAAGATAATTATAACATATCTCCTTCACAGATATAGATTAATCTGAACCCTCAACAGAACCTCTCTGTGCATTAATTGTGAATATAAATGTGTAAATGTCCTTTTACATGCATATCTACCACTATGAAGGGCTAAACATTATAAATCTTCATTGGAAGATGACATCCATAAGGCTGCATAACAACCCTTCTTGTCCTCTCAGAGCTTCAAGCAATGCTTGTCTTGAACCTCCATTGCTCAAAAGAAGAAGAAGACCTGCATCAAAATTCTCTTCAGTCTCGGCCCCACAGTGGTGGAATGAATTTGCTCTTCCGAACAGAACTGGGGTCGCTCACTTTTGTCAAGATGCCCCTCTTCAAGGAGCACCTTAGTAACTTGACAGTCCACTCGTTCATCTTTATATCTTTCATCGTTTGATTCTTATTTGTTTTCAAACCATGTACTGACTTTCAGCAGCTTTCAATTCCAGTTTGAGTTCACAATTAACATTTTTTCAATACTTAGAATGAAATTTGAATAAAAATGATGGCTCTGTACAGTTGTGGCTCAATTTACCAGTGGAAGATGGTGGGGTTTTGTATAAAATGAATGTGCTGGACTGGGCTGGCTGATCACTAAAGTGGTACTTATTGGATGTCATTATAAACCTATATGTACGTTTGTATCTGTAAAAGATTATGTTGTCGTTGAGTTTTTCAAATGCAGGATTTTAGTAACGTTTTAGTAACATCAAACATCAAGAATACCATGCTTGTTCTGTCCACTAGTTCTGTATTTGAGTCGAAAGATTCCATTAATATGCGTTTATTTATATCCAAGCTTTTGTTTTTGTTTGGCATTTACATGAATAAGACTTTAGACTCTTAAAATTCAAACCACAAAAAAGGTTCCTTGGAATGATTCCATAAATGAAGCACTTTTGCTTTCTTGAAGAACCATCCAGTGGATGACTCTTTAGGGAGCCGTTACTGTAGATGAGATGTGAATGTGAGTGTGAATGTGTATAAATGTTTTAACATTTGTAGATCTTCTACAAAGGGCAATCGTATGTCCCAGTCAAAAACCATTTAGATCCCTTTCTTCTGAATGAAGGGGATCTTCACCATTTCGCTATACTGGATTCACTTTCAAAATAAATGGGCCTTGTAGCTACAAATGACTTTCATCATGTTTTTTTTTTATTGAGGGGCTTGTGAAGGAGAACATCTGAATTTGGGTTCAGGCTGTCAGAACGCCGTTAAATGTTGGGATTCATTATCACGGCCCAACCACTCGAAAATTGGAATCGAGATTCGGCTTGGGCGACCCGCTGTAATCTGTCAATCAGAGTTTGTTTTCAGAGGCACATTATGATACGTCTTGCTGATTGGATGCCAGACGGGTTGTCACGGTGATTGTGTGACAGGCGGCGAAGATGAAGACCGTTCCAAAGACGTCGCAAAGTCACTGATGGTGGTGTCAACAGAAAAATTACTTTTTTTCCCCGTTCTTTTTGTTCGTCCTTCATCTGGATATGTAACTTGCCAAAGAACTGACACAAACCAGCTCTTAGAGGCTGTAAGTTGTCTTATGTCTGTAGTGGGGTAAAAAAAAAAACATCAAAAAACAACAAACTGAAGAAGTTAAGGGTGCACATGCACGTCTGCAAGGCTGACAAACTGTTTCTGTCTTGAAATTGTAAAGTGATTTTTCTGGTCGCTGTCATTATCACGGCTTATTGAGACGAATAAACTCGGGGTTGGTAATTACAGCCCTCCTCTCCACCGCTAAACACACAGGGAAGTTAATTACACTAAGAGTACACTAATTCTGAGAGGAAACTAAACAAACAGGATCAGATCTGTCCTCTTCAAGCAGGATCGGGAACATAAAACAGAAAATCCATTTGCATGTCAGGTGTTTTATCCGGCTTGTGAATGGAGCGTGTTCTCCGGCGATGACAGTTCCTGATGAAAGTCCCCTACCTTGTTCCTCTGTAAAATAAAGGCAGCTGTGTTTCAGCTACATCTGTAAGTGTTTACTGAGACTGAATTGCATTAGAGGCACTTTTTTCATCTTAAACTCCTTAAAATTAAGCTGCTAAAAAGGATTCTTCACAGAATGTTATAGAGTAACAAGATTTAGTTCTGACAAGAGTGGGCGCAGCTCCGGCAAGGCTTTGGATTCCTTGATTCCTTTAGTTCATCAAAGAAATGACAAGGCTTGAGATATATACGCTCAGTATATATGTTATTACAGGGCTCTCAACATTTCCAGTGCCTTGTATTGCTAAGCACGTTTTAGCCTGTTGCAGCTAACTATTTGCTCTCATTTCTTTATTTTAATCTACTTAATATACCAAAGATAAGACAGTTAAGAAAGCGAGAGGGAAAGATAGAAAGTAGCTCAGGCATGAAGCTTAGTTCAATCATTACACCTTAAATAGGGCAGCATTTAGTGTTTGGGCACCAGAACATCACAGCTGCACAAATTGAACTAAGCTCCAATGCAAACTTAACTTCAGCCTGGCCTGAAGTGAGTAAAACTGGACGTTACAGAGAGATTATGAGGAGTGGGCGAAGACTCTATCATATGTGTGAAAGCAAGAGCATGTGCAGCATGATAAAAGAAGCATGGTGTTAAATGCTGAAGCATAACTGCAAATTGAACCACACCCCAAATCCCTGTCGACAGTGATACCACTCATGTTTCAACTACTGCAATCCAACAGTTTGAGTTGATGATCTGGATAAGATGTACTCAGTCAGAGTGTTGATGAACTCCTCAGGGCTGCAGATGTCCAGACGCATCATTCCAAAATAATCCTCTTTAACCATTAATTTTAGGAGTGTAAAGCATTATTATGAGTCATGAGTTATAATAACTGCTCTGACATCAGTCCTACTTTGCTCTTAGGGTTCTGTCTCTCTTCCCTTCACCTCCTTGTTTCGTTCTCCTCCTTAATTGTTCTGCTGAAGTCAAGATGCCCTCAAGGAGGCCTGGCAGCAGAAATATGATTTGTGAACTTTCAGTGAATGTCTGAATTTTTCAGTCTGTTCTGGGCCTGAGACATTTTAAACAACTATTTTTTCGTTTGTTTTGTTTGGGAATCTGCCTCAGTTTTAATTGGTTTGCTTGTTTTCTGCAGCACTTTTTTTCTGTCTTTAACTAGGCCTTTAATTTTTCTTCATGCAACTCCTCGACTCCGATTGTCACACCGGTTGTGCCCTTCCTTTCTCAAATGTGCAGCGTCTGATGGCATTATTTTCTTTCCCTTTCTGTGGTCGAGGCGTTCTGTGCGGGCAGAGACACATTTTTTGTGGTGAGCGTTTTCAGGCTAAAGGAACAATATCTTAAGTCAAAGCACCAGGCTACTGTTAATGAGAAAAGCAGAGAAGTTACTGATAACAAAATGCAATTATTCAGCTCAAGATGTTGGAAAATCTCAATCTGATGGAGCCTGGTATGAAATGAAAAAAAAAGGATTAAATGGGTGACCAAATGAATGAATGAATGAGTAAGGAATCAAAGAAAGAAGGAAGAATAGAATGAAGGAAAGAAGAAACGAACGGATAAACAAATGAATGAATGGATGGATGGATGAATGGATGTTGACCTGTCCAGACCTTTCAATAATGATGGGTGGATCAGTGAATGGATGAATGGATTGATTGATTGATGGATGCATGGATGGATGGATGGATGGATGGATGGATCAATGGATGAATGGATAGATGGATAGATGGATAGATGCATGGCACTGTTCTGTTCTTTTACAAGACATTGCATCATTTAGCTGCTGGTTTTTCAATTGTTGTTTTTTTACATTTATTTTTGTATTCATTTTTCTTATGTTTAAACTGTTTGTGGTTATAGTCCCACTACTACAAAATATTCTTTGTGCAGGAGTTTTATAGCTCAGTAGATATAGAATATTCATCATGATGGTGACCAGAGTTGTTGTTTATTTTGTACTCATTACAATTATAGTTACAATCTCAAAAACATTTTTTGATCCATTAGTTATGTTAAATTAACACATTTCACATTTCCATGATTTTATGACAAAACATTTTGCTTAAGCAGTGACCAAAAGGCCTCTAGCTCTGAAAAGTGTCAGAAATCTTCAAGAAGGTCTTGAATTCTGTTGGGGTCTGGAGGTCTGATGATATGTTGTGGGTTAATTGCCACAGAGCTCACCAGGAAATCAGAGAGCATTTACATTTACATTTACATTTATGGCATTTATCAGACGCTTTTATCCAAAGCGACTTCCATTCCCTACCTACAGG
>JBBPDE010000031.1:12406530-12416530 GCA_037974605.1 Nannopetersius ansorgii | reverse complement strand
AAACGCACATTTATCCATTTCACATACCATTCAATAACCATCTGTCAGCTTCAAAAAAATAATTTTTCTATGGTGACAATTTTGTCCTACAAATGTTCCTCTAACTTCGGTAGAACAACCTATTAGACATCGGACCGCATTCATAAACATTTCATATAAAAACTTTCTCTGAGGGATTTTTTAAGAGCAGATGTCTGGTTCCATTTACCATTTTGACCAATTCAGACTTCCTCTAGAATGGAGCGTCATAATAAATGTAAAAAAATAAATATTGCTGTACTTAGCCAAATTTGGCATAATAATTTTCAAATTGGGAATATCAAGAAGTAATTTAATAAAAAGTAATACACTGTAGTCGTTGTATTAGTGTTGGCAGTAATGCGTTACTTAGTAATGCATTAATGTAGATTGATTTTTTTAGTAATGTAATGACTTACTGCATTACAATTTCAAGTAATATTACGTTACCGCTGTGTTACCCAGTGTTGTGCACGCTGAACGCTGAACTGAATCAGTTCACAAATTACACGCATGTGAGTGATATTCACTCTCATGAGATTGAACGCCTCTCACGTTTTACATTTGAGGATTACAGTCTCCCCTCCTATGAGCCTATATCCTCACATGTGATTGGCCAGAAGGCCGGTATGCAGCCAATCAAAACAAAGTCCTCAAAGAAGGGGGACCGGCTCTCACTCGATGGGTGTTGGCTCTTCTGATTCACCACAAAGCATCGGCTCTTAGAGCGCATGACACATCACTACTGATTACAGGCTAGTGTGGTTGGTGTTACGAGTTCAGACGCCTCTACAGAAGGCAGCCTGTTTAAACATTTGAGTTTGTTTTTTGAAGATATCAGTGTAGATTTGAATGGGAAAAATAAAAACATTTAGTTCTGTTCTTTTCTGAGCACTTAAAATATATTGTCTGAATGTTGTATTTCAGACAGACATGTTTTATTCACATTTCGTGTTAATATTGTCTGAACAAAAATTCCATATACGGTATACCTGCATCTCATTTTTTTCACTTTCTTTAAATAAGTGACCATTTGTCATACATGAACAGCACGAAATTCAACCTCTGCATTTAACCCATTCACCAAGTGAAGCAGGGGGCAGCTACGAACACAGCGCCCAGGGAGCAGTGCGTAGGGACGGAACCTTGCTCAGGGTACCTCAGCGGTGCCTAGAGGTCTTGGGAATCTAACCCAGACTTTCTGGTCACAGGGCGAATGCCCTAACCAGTAGGCCACCAGCTGCCCCAGCATAATATGATGCATTGCTTAAGTGGTAAGATCTATTCTCATCCTCAAAATTGTTTTTTTAATGTAACTTATGTCTGTGATTGTTCAGTGGTAGCACAGATAGAAGGAGAAGATTGAAGGAGGTTCAAATAGAAGATTTTTGTATTGAAAATGTAAAAAAATAAAGTAAAATAAAGTTGAATGTGAACTAGTTCCTTTTTTTTGAATGAAGTTCAGTGTGAACTGGCACAACACTGACGTTACCAATAAAATCAAGTGCTTTAACATCTATATTGTGAACATATGTGAAATAATAATTTACAGTAACCTGTCAGCAACAGGCAGATGTCTGACAGTCACACGCATGACGTAATCTACGGGAGATCTACATGCAAGAGTGTTTGAGTGTGTTTGAGCTGACTTAAGAGTTTCTTTAGATGGTTGGGAAGTAACTAGTAGTCTAACTAGTAATGTAACTTAGTCATTTGATTAATTTGATTAATCAGGGATCAATCAGTAATCAGTAATTGAATTGCACGTAACTTGCACCAACAGTGACCATAATGCACTGCATCTATTTTCATTATATTTGCATTCTCAACATTCTTTATAAAAGCACAAAGTGCATTTACAAACACATGTAACAATTATACTCAGGGCGAAAATGCAGCTTTGTTGACACTGAGCACAATTGAGTCATTGTTCAGAAAGGGCTCTCAGTTTTTTCCCCATAGAAAGAAATGGCTTGGACCCAGGGTGCTAATGGTTGACTCCAAAATGACGACTCGGCCTCCGAGGGCCGCTTTTAAAGTGCAGGTTAATTTGGAAGAGAGTGTAAAGAAGTGCTGGACTTAACACGGCACGCTGTAATCTCTCCACCTGTGAAAGCAAATTTTAATCAACCCTGGCCGCCCGCAGACACGGCTGCACCGCTGATTAAAAATGCAAGACTTTTAAATGCACTAATCATTCATTCAATAGTTAAAGATTTCTATACTGAGTAATCCTCCTCTCCCTCCCTCCCTCGCTCTCTTATTCTCTCTCTCTCAATCACACAGGCAGACACATAATTTGTCGTTTGGTGGTCACAACCATCACCGCTTGAACAAACTGCCCCTATGATCCCTGACACGGTCAGGAACTTGGAAAAACATGCCACAGCTTGATTCGGCTCTCCGAACCACACGACACCCCGTCTCCAGCCAAGAAAACTCCCGGGCCTGGCCTGGACTGAAATGGAGACGTATTATCCATAATAGGGAGCACATATTGAGCATATTCGGCTGGCAAACTTTCCCTAATTAGATCTGGCTTGGGGCCCTGGCGAAAGGTTACTGAAGTGAAGTCAGTGTGTTTTCTTAAGAGGCTTAGCCTGCGAGAGCTGGATATTTAATTCCCCGATTATTTATCCTCTCTGTTATTTAATTGGCCCGCGGCGACAGGAGCCTGGTGTGGTGATCCTGACCGGACCAGTGCTGCAGATGTGTTGACATTTCTATCCTGTGACGAGTGAGAAACAGGCGGGATGGAGTTAGCATGAAAGTAAACACAGTGAAAGCCAAAACAGCTCCAGGAGACAGAAAGAGTGTGTGTGTGTGTGTGTGTGTGTGTGTGTTGGACGGGGTGGTTTGTGATTGAAACACTGCTACAAACAGATGTTTAGCGCTCAATTTTCCAGCCTGTTGGATAGCTCTGGGGGCCCTTACCTTCGCTGTATACAGAAGTGGCAAACATCAAACTGCTGAAAAATTCCAGCACCGTGAGTCAGATTTTTTTCAGAGAAGTAGATGTGGATGTTTGGAGTCTGGGCCCGGTTAACCTGCAGTTTGTGGTAGCAGTAATGTGGAGCTATATACGGTTGGACCATGTTCATGTTAAAGCTACAGGTAGCCTGGCTGGAACCAACTGGATCTGGATTCAAACAACAGGAAGTTCCACTGATTGCCATCAAAACCATCATCAGTTCCATACTTTCAGCACTAGTGATTCATCAGTGCTCTATAGGGCCTGCCTTGCCTGTGTTGTTGGCAATTTGTGCTTGGTTGTATATAGCATGAACTTTGTGACTGTAAAGATTGTAGATTGTAGATATGTTGTTTTTGGAAACCATACGATGATCTTAGGTCATATTTAATTAACTAAGGCTTCTATCTAGCTTGTGTTTGGTGAAAAAAAAAATATTAGCATTAAGGTTTTGCTAGCTTTGTACACAATCAAACGAGAAGACTTGACTTGTATTCAGCTTACTGTATTTGCAATCAATAAAGGAAGTTGTCCTTCTTGGCTGAGCTAGCTAATTTATATATTTATAATGTCTTTTTTTTATTCTAGTAGTTCTAATGCCCCCCTTTAGAACAGCGCTACAGTTGAAGTGAGTTAGACCACTGGGAAATTACCTGAGTTTAAATTCTTGTTTTAAAGGCCCACTTTAAAGTAGGGCTAATGTAGTGAGCTTGATCACAGGAAAAGATGAGACAGCATACAGAGAGTTTACCGATGAAAAGACTGATGCAGAACCAACAACTTGTCTCTTAATGTGGACAAAAGACATGGTATGGACTTCAGGAGAGCATGGGATGATCACTTTTTGCTGAAGATTGACTTAATCTCTGTGGCAATCATCCAGTGCACAAAGTTTATTAAAGTTCACATAGCAATAGCAAAGACCCTCACATAGACCCTCAACATCAGATCAATTGTCAAGAAAGAATCATATCTACTCTGGACTGAAAAGAGCTCATCCCCCATCCTCACCACGATGTACAGGGGACTATGAAGAGCATTCTGAGCAGCAGCATCACTGCTTGGAAACTCCACTGCCTTGGACCACAAGACCTAACAGAGGACAAACCAGCTGAGAAGATCACTAAGGTCTTTATTGGGTGTTCACACCACAAATTATCTCCACAAAGTTACCAGCAATGTGGAAGACCTCACGCACCTTATGTCCTTCCTTCCTGGCAAACGGTTCTAAACCATACAGGCTTTCTTAGCCCAAGCCTAATAAGAGCTACATAACCACATGTAAACATTCTCCTTGGACTATTTTCACACACATACACACTTAAACAGTTACTCAGGGAAACAAATTACACCTGAATTGTCACCCCCACATGAACAGATTCCATTCCCTTTAATCAAATATTGTGACACTTTATCTACTGTTTTCATGGCAATCTTTGCAAATTTCATATTCTTCATCTGCACAGTATTTATTATTGTTATACCCTATATATACTCTATTGTTGAGTCACTGAGTTACAGTGACTATCTAAGATACAGAATATAGTTTCAATATTATTTTCATGTTCACTTTGCGTTGTTTCTGTTTTTTGTCGCCTGAATTCCTTTCATGTGACATTGGGTTCACAATTCATTTTTACCAATTCCAAGTCAAGTCTCAAGGCTTTGTGCTTGAGTCCAAGTCAAGTCTCAAGTCGTTGAGTTGCAATGTTTACAAATGGTGACTCTAAGTGTGGGATTTTTGAGCTGTAAACGTTGAGCTTTAAATGTTTAGAGGAGACAATTGGTTGTTATTTGCATGCTGTGATATACCCTCACCAACATGGAGGATTTGCCTTAAATTATCTTAAATTTAAATGTCAAATATATATCTCGCACTCTTGAACTTCACAGTTAGATAGGGCACGGTGACGCCTGGGGAGCAGTGTGTGGGGACGGTGCCTTGCTCAGGGTACCTCAGCAGTGCCTAGCGGTCTTGGGAATTGAACCCGGACTTTCTGGTCGCAGGGTGAATGCCCTAACCACTAGGCCACCAACTGCCCCTTGAAATGAACATGAGTTATGACCCACGAGTCACAGCACCCAAGTCCAAGTCAAGTCTCGAGTCATTAAGGGCAAGTCTAAAGTCAAGTCACAAGTCTTTGTTTGTGCGACTCAAGTCCAAGTCTCAGACTCAAGTCCCCATCTTTGCTAGGTAGTCACATAGAGAGACACCTTGACAAATATGCAAGAGGGAGAAATCAAGAGGGGGTCAAAAATAGTCTTTATTGCCTTTATATGTGTGTAGAGGTAAGTCTAGAGTGCAGAGGTAAGTTGGTGTAGGTGGTAAGGTAAAGCCTGTAGGTAGTCCACGTGAGAAAGGTACTGGCATTATGGTATGCGATGCAGTCTGTGGTATCCTGTAGCAATAACGACTTTTTTAACAGCAGTAAGTCAGTGCACAAGGTGCAGGAGTGAAAGCACAGTTTGAGTGGATGGATGTGTTTTTCATGTTCGCCTCCGAGTCACGTGAAGCCCAAGTCACGACCCATGAATCGCTCTCCGCTGTACGATATGCAAATGCAATTATGCCGTCTTTATCTCTTCAAAGAGCCGAGGACGAGAGAGAGCAAGAGAATGAGTGAGAGAGAGAGAGAGTGAGAGAGAGAGAGTGAGAGAGGCTGGCTTGACCTGCAGCAGATCCTCATCGTTTGTGTGAGGCTCGGGAGGAGAATACAAATGTTACTACATTAACCCGCTCCCACAGAGAAGTGACGGAGAAGAGAGGAGAAGAAAGGGCCAGAAGAAAGAGAGGCAGAATAGGGGAGAAACGGCTTGTCTTTGTAGTAAATCATATCGCCAATGAATGCTAATTTGGAGGAGGCGATAGAAGTGGTAATTGTTCTTTTCAGCTGTGGGGCTTCGGCTCTTTCTGCAGCCGCGCCTTTGATGGACTGCGGTGTCAGCGGTGCATTGTGGGAGCCAAATAACCCTCACACTGTTTTGTGGACACTGTGTGTGTGTGTGTGTGTTTTACCCAACACCTGTAGGAGACATGTTGGTAATTAGATTTATACATCACATTTTGTCCACCCTTTTTCAGTCCGGTTGCAAGATGACATTCTGCAATAAATGAAAATATATCTTTTTTGCTTCTTCCTTTAGTGTCACAACAATATAACACATCCTGCTGCAAAGACCATGAACGAAGCTCTGTGATTAATGTGATGGGACAGAGAAAGGGCCAATATCAAGATGTTTCAATATTCATAAATCTCGTTATATATAGCAGTAACAACATTTATGTCATCCAGGCCTAAACATTCAGCTGTGTGTGTGTGTGTGTGTGTGTGTGTGTGTGTGTGTGTGTGTGTGTGTGTTACATGCGTGTGGGCGTACATGTGCAGACATAAAGTGTCCTGACAAAAAGGAATCCACCTGTCTGTGGGGTGAGGGTGATGATAAATGATATGCACCTTGATGACCACAGGGATGTCTTTTTAGATCTTTCACATGATGTGTTTGGACATCTTGGGCAAATAACTACTACTTTTGGTGGCAGATTCTCAACAAATGTCTATATCCATTTACAGGAATGCCCTACAATCACCAAGCGGAGCACACACACACACACACACACACACACACACACACACACACACACACACACACACACACACTGGAACATCAAAACATATTAGATACAGAATTTAGATACAGAACAGCTCCAGTATATCTCAAATAAAATCTTGAAACCAATGCCTTGGAGATATAAGTAGGTGTGTGTGTGTGTGTGTGTGTGTGTGTGTGTGTGTGTGTGTGTAAGAAAGGAAAACCCACCCTCTCCCCACACCCCCCATCACCCCCCCCCCCCACAGGGGGTTCACTAACAGAAAGGTTTTTTTTTTTCTGTCAGAGCTGATTTTGATATTGTGGTCTTTAATTTTTTAATACTCTTGTTCTGTACCCTAAATTTGGTCTTAACATTGTTTTCCCATTCAATGAATACTGAACCCACCTAACTTTTTTTTTTCTTGTGAACAGTAGCCTCTTTCTAAGTTTGTCATTTCAATCAAAAAGTGTGTGATAGCTGCAGCCCACCTTTGGCCCTGATATTGAACCAGGTCAGGGCAGCTTAGGTACATCTCGGGTACAGGCTGGCTAAGGCTCCAGTATGTCTCAGGTAGGTCTCAGGTATGACTTGGGTATTTCTTGGGCACAACTTAGGTATGTGTAATTAAAAAACATTTGTTTGTGATATGGCTTGGTTCCTTATGCAAATGGAAGTCACACATAGATGTTGCGCATAGATAGAAAAGCATTGGCAGTACAACAACATCTCAGGAGCCTGAGGTCACCATGTCCGAAGCCCTCCAGCATTCACTTGTAGCAGTGGGACTACATTCTTTGGAGTAACTGAGCTCCATTCAATATCTCTGTGATAACTTTTAATGGCTTTTGTGATCCAGGAGTACTCCAGCAGCAACTCCTGACCTCAGTAACCCTCTTGGAAGCAATCAAATCCTCACAGCAATGTTCCAGTATAGACTGTAACTTTCCCAAAGTAGAGGCTATTACTGCAGCAGCAGGTTGAACACACTTCCCATTTTAATACCCTTCAGTGCATTTCTCCTGTAATATTTCACCACGTAATTCTAAAGCACTTCTGTGGTTTCTAGTTATAGTAGAGCATATCAAGTTGTTTATGAGGTTGTTCCACTTTACCGTTATGGAACATATTACCAAAGACTGCCTTTTCCTTGGCAGTGACTCATGTCTAAAAGTAGTAGTCCTTTATGGTGTTTGAACACGCTCTGCAGGTACAGACATCAGAGGAGGTGAGTTAGAAGCCTTTCTTTTCCCTCGTCCTCTGTTCTGCAAATGATAACGGTCTTTATTACTCACTTACTGCATGAGTCAATGCCTGTTAGGAAAGATCTCAGCACTCCGGCATGGGCAGAATGTTGCATCCCAAGGCAGTTCTCGACCACAACATTGATTTATGTGTCTGATACAAACCGCAAATCTCTTTAGTCTTAACTTTTTTTCAAATTTCTTATTCCATTTTAAAATACCAGCCGATGTTTTAAACAGTATATGGGTTCCCAGACCAAAACTAATAAACATTTCACAGCTATAAGTAAGATGTAAGATGCAATAAGTAGAATATCGGCAGTTTGATACAATGCGGCCAAAGAGAGTGTAAGTAACACGCAACTCAGAAATGGTCAGGTTTCTTTTCCTTTGGGCTGCTGTGCTTTTTAGTTATGAAGAGGTCGGATGTAAGGTTTAAAAATCCTGTTTTTCAATTCAGTCCCCACGTTTTGCTCTGTCACAACTCCCAACACACTTTAACCAACACACAAGACCTGGCACAGGCACACTGGGAGGCAGGATAGAATGGGAAATGAACCGTTTGGAGAGCCCTGAGGACTGAGTAGAGAAACACAGAGTTCTGAGATGGATTGTGGCACCACTGGAGGGCTAAACCTCTCCGTCTGTCCTGAGGTGTAGTGGAGCACCGTCAGGCTGGAATTCCGAGTTGCTAGAGACTTATTAGATATCTATGGGAACGAAACCTTCTGGTGGTGTGGGAGGCATCCATTAGTCCAGTGGTCAGATTTGTTGATGTCACACAGCTATCTGAATAAGAGCCGGAGGGTTGTTGAGGTCAGGGAGGCTCTGAGAACAGCCTGGTGTAAAGTCAAGAATGAATCCACCATGAATCCACCAGCACTCCCCCAGGCTCTGCTCGCTGTCAGAGTGACACGAAGAACCTCCAGACCAGTCTTGACTCAAGCGCAACCCACTCATTACCCCGAGTTCATGCAGGGAGGCTTGCAAGAACCATTTTTATTCTGTTCGCCTTAATCCTTCACGTTTGTTTTCTTTGAAGCCTAGCTATGGGAAGATCCATGCTGATGCACTAACACAGACCCTCCCTTCTGTCAAGAGTCAAACCAGCCCAGTGTCTGATTCAGCAGACAACCTGCCAAAACCATGACCCACATCTCAGCATCAACGCACTTATACACTCAAACAGATGGGCTGTTTTATCCACAGGAATGTTAGCTACGAAGGAAAAAAAATGTGGTGTGAAATATTAAGCGCCTTGGTAGTAGGTACATTTTATTTAATCGATACAGTTTAAATGTGAAATTAATTTATTTTAACAATAAAGAGAGATAAGATAAGATAAACCTGTATTATTGTTTCAAAATAAAGGAACGTTTTAAGCTAATCCGTAAGGTTTGGTGCTGTGAGTGTAGTCTTACTGTCTGTTTTTTTTAACACCCGCAGTCATTCTAAAAAGGAGTGCTCCCATTAGCGAAGGCAAGGTCATGGACACTTGGCACTCTGCAAGCCACTTAAGTGGTGGGGTTCAAACTGGACATGTTTTATTGCTGACCAAGGCACCTTTTATTTGTTTTCAATGGAAAATGTGTGGAGTGCTCTAGATGTGCTATGTGGAATGAAAATTCCAACTCTAAGGGTCACATTAGGAATATACAAAAGGAAGTTTATGTTTTCATTTTAATACATCCTATGAAACTGAATGAATAAAACTATACTATGCAGTAAATCTATGTTCAGTATATCTGTGTGTTCAGCCCAGTATTACTTGTAGTTTACATCAGAAACCTGGTGGTGGTAGCCTAGTGGGTCAACCCGATCTTACGACTTTTTGTGCAGTCATGACAAAATACAGTGTAATAAAAATATGTGTGGTGATCATGATTTAGGCCTTTTTTTCATGCTAGGACAATGCTTCTCTACCCTGTGTATCTTAATGTGCACTGCGTAACATTGCCAGTTTCAGCGTGATCGACGAAAACTGCACGAAAACTCAGGAGACCAGGCTCAGTGGGTGCCTCTAGACCAAGAGCAAACCACTACTGGGCTCCTGAGCAAGACCCTTAACCCCAAGTTGCTTTAAGGAAACTGTCTCCTGTAGTTAAGGAATGGAAGTCGCTTTGGATAAAAGCATCTTATAAATGGCATAAATATAAATGCAAACCTGGTTGGACTTAT
>JBBPDE010000031.1:12224191-12234414 GCA_037974605.1 Nannopetersius ansorgii | reverse complement strand
TATATACTCCCGGTCAAAATGGTCTCATTTAATGTTTTTTCTTTGTTTTTTTTATTTTCTATGCTTTGTTTTAAAATTAAAAACAAACAAATGGATGAAGGCACACACGGAATTATGCAGTAAACAAAAAGAGTTATATAATAAAACAAGGTGTGTCCAAACTTTTTGGGTCCGAACTTTTGACTGGTAGTCTATAAATGTAAGCTTTTTATCTTTATCATACAAAGCAGATTAAGAGAAAGATATTGGATCAAATATTACTGACAGGCTGCAAAGTGTCTAAAGATACAAGGAGCCTAAATAAAGAAGTTGCAACCACTCAGCATTCAGCACCAACCAGTTTACTGATCACTGCCTGATCATCTGGAATCACCTGCTGTTTCGTAACTGGTTCAGGACTTCAAGTAGATGGTCTTTGTTCTACTTGAATGAATAAAATAAACATGATATGCTTTCAGTGTGCTCTACACATTTTGTGGAGTTAATCTGACCCCTTTACCTGTTTTCTAAAACATATACGTTAAATAAAGATTAAACATTTGTTTTTCTTGTTTTGAATGATATGCTGTAGATTTAGTTGTATAATGGAACTGAATCAGACCCGTAGGAGTGTGAGAATGAATAGATCACATGACATGGGAGGAGGAAAAATACTTTTCACCAGAACTATTTCACACCATGGGGACTTTATTACATACACTGCCCTCCATAATTCTTGGCACCCCTGGATAAGATGTGTTAAAAGCCTTAAAATTAAGTCAATTTTAATTGCAGAAGCATACTCTCACACTGAAACATGTAACCTTCAACTTCCAGTGAATTTTAAAGGGAGAAAAAATCCCTGACTAAGAACTATTTATTTTTCATTCAATCACCTGTTCCACAATTATTAACACCCCTAACATTTCCTAGGAAATCAATGTAATTGAAGTATTTCTGTCATTTCTACAGTAGTTTACAAAGTTGATCAGAGTATCTAGGAACATTTAATTAGTAATTCATCACTTCCTGTTTCCCTGGGGTATAAATATAACATGACACAGAGGCCATTCCTCTTATCCACTCTTCAACATGGGAAAGACAAAGGAACACACTATTCAAGTAAGGCAGATGTGTGTCGACCTTCACAAGCCAGGCAATGGCTACAAGAAAATAGCCACTCGCCTGCACCTGCCCATATCTACTGTCAGAGGAACCATTAGGAAGTTTAAAACAACTGGAACAGTGGGAAACAAGCCTGGTGAGGACGCAAGTTTATTTTGTCTCCACGCACAGTGAGGAGGATGGTAAGAGAAATAAAAAGTTCTCCAAAGCTCACTGTAACAGAATTGCAACAAATGGTAGCATCTTGGGGTCACAATGTCTTCAAAACAACCATCAGGTGCCATCTACACACCAACACGCTGTTTGGGAGGCATGCACAGAAAAAACCTCTTCTCACTCCCAATCATAAACGCTAATGCCTGGAGTTCGCTAAACGGTACTGGGGCTTCAACTGGGATCATGTGCTTTGGTCAGATGAGACCAAGATCTTTTTAGCAACAAACACTCTAAGTGGGTCTGGCGGAACACAAAAGATGTGTATGCAGAAAAGCACCTTATGCCCCCTGTGAAGTATGGGGGAGGATTGGTGATGCTGTGGCCTGTTTCTCTTCCAGAGGCCCTGGGAACCTTGTTAGGGTGTGTGGCATCATGAATGCGTTGAAATACCAGGACATTTTAAAGCAAAATCTGGTGGCCTCTGCCCAAAAGCTGAAGATGGGTCGTCACTGGGTCTTTCAGCACGATAATGACCATAAACATTTGGCCAAATCTACACAGAAATGGTTCTCCAAACACAGAATCAAGCTCCTCCCAAGGCCATCTCGGTCCCCAGACCTCAACCCCATTGAAAACCTCTAGAGTGAGCTGAAGAAGAGAGTGCAGAGGAAAGGACCCAGATCGCTGGATGATTTAGAGAGATTGTGCAAAGAGGAATGTTCGAAGATCCCTCTTTCTGTGTTTCTCCCATTTTGTGAAACATTATAGGAGATTAGGTGCTGTTTTGTTGGCAAAGGGGGGTTGTACAAAGTATTAAGATTGGGGGATTTGATTAGATGTAAAAGAATTATCTCTCAATATGGGATTTTTTTTCCCACTGAATAAATGCACTTGAATTAACGGTTGGATTTTCCTCTTTTTTAATTGTGGTCCTATATTATTTAGAACAAACTGAATTTATTAGAAGATAAAGAACATATCTTAACCAGGGGTGCCAATAATTATGGTGGGCAGTGTATATGCTTTATTTAAAGCAACATGTCAAACAACCAGAAAATATAAAACCAACACAAACATGGGTGGCAATTTTAATTTGAAATATTTTTGTAGGTTTATGTTGTGGATGTGAATGGAACCAGGTTTAAGGAGTCTAGCCATTTCTTTACACCCAGCTGTGAACCTTCATATATCTTCTATGTGATGTTGATAATGATAAAATGGTAAAAAAAAATTGAGATATGTGCCTTATAATGCTTCTACACCCAGAATTCATTTTAAATAATGTTTCAGGCCAATCATAAACAATGTTTAGAGCATCAGGCAACTTGAGCTCAAATTGGCCCCAAGCATAAAGGATATTTGTACATTTGAACATACCATGAGAGTTAACCTCTTAAAGAGTTAAATCCATCAATCCATCAGTTATTTAGATTGAATCTGCTGCTCCCAATGGAAACCCTTGAAGACACAGAGAACATAAAAACTCCACACATGAGGGACCCTTGACCCATTTCTACTCTGAGGCATTGCTGACCGATGCCAACCCTCTAAAGTAGTAATAAATCTAAGGATAATCAATGGCCGTACAGTTACACCTCTCCTACTGCCTGGGCGAGGGGGACCACAAGGGCTTTATCTGGAAGAGTGGCAGGTCTGAGTGGACCAGACTCTGCAGTTCTACAGGAAAGGTATTAATCAGTCCTTGGGATTAACAGGGATAACATTTAGCCTCTAAGAGAGTCCATTAAACCTACGATAACTGAACCACATTTGCCCATTTACACTTCTGTAGCACCATAAATGAGAAAGACCATCACTAAACTATACTTCAAAGTAAAGCAAAAGCTCAGGGGGATTAATCAGTGCTTGGGAGAACTCTGCTAGCATTTAGCATCCAGGAGAGCTGATTAAACACAAACAACACTTTCCTCCCTTTCTGTTTTGCTCGTGTTCTGTACACTTTTATTTAAACTAGTGAGGGGGTGTAACATCATACCCAATTACTAAACTGAGTATCAGAGGTGTAGAAAAATAAGGCTGAACTCAACATGTAGGTCTAGCTGACGCTCTTATCTAGAGTGACGTACGTTAGTGTAAGGCTAGACAGATTTAAGACTTAAATCAGTGTCCACTGTTCAACCAAGTTACTGCCAGCTAAATACACCTAAACAACTTCTATCAAAGAAGAGTCAGAGGTTAAGTATTTTATTCAGTGAAAATGGGGAAGAAGAAATGAATAAGCAGAAACAAGAGGCATTTATTTGTAAGTAAAGAATACTGAGAAAGTTTTAGTAAATATGAGGTGTGTAACATGCAAATGTAGAAAATCTCAGTGTGTCCCATGACTGGAAGTGTAGGCTGAGAAAATCAGAATAACCATGATCATGGGTTAGCATCTTCCAGAACTGAGCTTAGAATGGAAAATTACATCTCATTTTTTGAGTGGGTTTGGTATAAATGGTTAATTGTATAGAAACGTATTGATTCAGAATGGAACCCGGGTCGGGATGTCACAAGCCTCAGGAAATCTAGCCATTTGATGCACCCACCAGTGAGGCTACATGCATTTTCTGGGCTTTTATACATACTCTTGATTATAGTAAAATGGTATGAAATATAAAAAGAAAGAAAATTGGAACCATTTTGCCTTATAATGGCCTACATTTCCCTCTACACTCAGTGTGAATTTTAAATAATGTTTCAGACCGGAATGTTCTCTCAAAACAATCATAAACCTTGTTTTTATTTGTATTTATGTGAACATTTTATATAAAGGAGCTTTGACAGGCTTTACATGCTTCAGACATCTGGTTACATTCACCACCACTGTGAACAATTCTGACTTATGGCTCAAGGATTTGTGCGGTACCACGAACAAATGTTTTTCTATTACAAGTAAAGTGACCCGAACCTGAGCCGTACCAGTGCTGCTTGACAGCAGACACAAAAGTGGGCTGCAGCTGAGCTGACCTGTAAAGAGGTATAAAAACAACAATGGAGGTACAAACTAACAAGTGGAATGTTGACAAAGTACAAGCACTACTATCTATTTGGACTAAAGATGAATAAGGGTTTTCTGTGAACAATTTTATCTTTTATCTTTGTAAGAAACGTGAAGGTGATCCAGGACATTCTCTGGGTTCAGTTGTCATCACACAGATAAATAAAGCAGGGAAAACATTTAACACTCAAACAAGACTAGAAATAAAAGACCACAATAATAAATGCGGCTCTGACAGAAAAAAAATGGTTTGGTTCGCCGGTTCGGTTTTGGGACGGCCGACCATAAACTGTGGAGAGAATGGAGTCAGAAACTCTGCTACCGGACTGAGATACACTGGAACATAAAAACCTGATACAACTTCAGTACCATCACAGTACAGTTTTGATAGTTTCTCAGGAAAAAAAAAAACTGACACACCAAGCTGGAATGACATAATTTGACATAATCTTTCACCCACAATCTAGTGTCAAGACATCCTGGGCATATCTTCAGTCCATCACAGGGCATACACATTTACACACCCCCTCACCTGGAGGCAATTTAGCATCTGCAGCTTGTCCAAAGTTCATCTATTTTGGTTTTAGGAGGAAGCTCGAGGAGAACGTAAAGAGAACCTGCAAACATGGAGCTTCTCGCTGTGAGTTGATACCGTTAACTGCCTCACCATGTTAGATTTTTAATTATGCAGAAATTTCAAAAACGTGGTGGAGTTCCCCTTTAAAGGCTGAGACAACACCATATCTTGTAGTTATTTTACATTGAGTGCAAAATATGCAAGACTCAACTTGTGATATATGAAAAAAAAAAGACGAAGAATGCCTCTGTACTGACAATCGAAACAAGATGTTTCTCACAAAGAAATGCAAATTACTATCAACCCGCGCTGAACACAAAGGTTTCAAATACACTTGACAATGATAAGTCACAAAAGACATGTTCTAATGAGACGGGAACGAGGGAGAGAGAGGAAAAAAAAAGAATGAGACATTTTAATCTTTTAAAACCCAGGCAGTCGGCACATTGTTAGACAAACTGAATGTCAGAATGTTGAATTTCTTTCTCTCGCACTTCTTTTTTTTTTTCATAACAAGGTTATTTATTTATTTCCGGCTCCTGCGGTGTGCTGTAACGAGACGCGGGAGCTTTGAAGAGTTGGCCTGTCACACTTAATAGTTGGCCTTTCTGAACTCACTAAGCTGCTGCTCCCTACGGCTGCCATGCCAGTCAAGGAAAGGTTCAAGCGGGGTGCATTAAGGCTCACTAGCAGAAAGCTATGATTAAAATAGAGTGCACGGTGTGTACGTTGGGAGGGAGGAAAAGAAATGACAGCGCTGTGTTTCAAAGGCGTCGAGGGGAAGAGGAGAATATTTTAACACGGATTTTATCACAGCTTTATGCGTAAAGGGGGAAATTCCCTTTTGGTTGTCGTCTTTTCGGATCACGGGCTCGGGGCTCGGTTAGGGTTCTCTTTTTCTCTTTATTTTCTCTTGTTTCGTTGGCGCTCTTCTGTGCAAATGTGAGAATTTAGATTATTTGCTGCCTTATTTGAGGACTGTTGACACAGAACCAGGGGTCTTTTTTACAGAACTAGGTGTCGTTTCTTCAAGTAACTTTCATTGTAAGTCGAAAGAAAAATTTTTGAGTACTTTTAAAGGTGATTATGAACATTTAAAGCAGCTTAACAGCTAGAGATATGAGGTTTTGCTTTGACAGTGACAAAAGCCCCGGCAAACTGATACCAAAACAGCGAAGTGAAGTGAGAATCATGGGGCCTATTTAAACCACACTGCTGTCTTTAGAAACTACAGCTAAAGACCAAACTTAATCCTCAGCAGGGGAGTTTTTTAACAGTTCTACCTGTTGCTGCATAAGTGTTTTTTGCTCGTCTGTCAGCGTTCCATACTAAAATCCTTTACTTTGTCTTATGAATTGTTCCGGTTGCGCCGCTCGACTCCAGATCAGCTTGCTTGTCTGATTTTGACTTAGATTATTATGTTTCTTGTATAATAACTTGACTTGATTTGACTTGACTTGACTTCATAATAGCATAGGCTGTGGTTGCTACGGTTACAGTGCCATAGTAGTTCTGAATGAATATAGGCGAGCAACAAATGCTCAATAAAGATGGTTTTTAATTAGCCATGTGTTAGTAGTCTTCTTTTTCTCCTACTTTCACCTGCTTCGGACTAGAGGTCACCAAACCGGATCAATCTCTATTTCTGTCTTTCGATAGTAAGAAATGTAAAGACTGATATTACTGCATCGAACAGCTTGTGTTTGTGTTTCTTCATTATGTGTGTTTTGGTCTTGAGTGTCCAGCACGCCGCTCCATTGGTGTGTAAGCTGTTTGGATGCAGCCTGAGTTCAGTGTGATTTAGTTATGGATCAATGTTAAATGTAAAGATGTAATAATATAAAACTCTGAGTGTTAAGATGATGGTGCATCAGCTGTAATCTTGAATCTCCATTAACCTTCAATGCCGGTAACCAGTTACAACATGTTAGAATGTTTGTTGTTGAATATTCCAAAACACAAAAGTCAAATGAGTGACACCAGCAAACATTGTCTCACTGACAAGAAGATGTTTAGCTGCTCTAAAGTCAGGTGGTGTACCCGGAGTGAATACAATAACAATTCACGACACAAAGATTGTTGAATTTTAATGTAGAATGTGGGCACAAACAGGTAAAGATGTTAAGAAAATTACGCCATTGAGGGGTTAAAACACTCTGGTTGAACCTTTCCCAGAAGAAAAATGATACTAACAATGCTGGAGACTATTTACAACATGCAGTCGTACTGGATGGTCCTTTGGCCCCTCACGCAATCCCCTGATTATGAGCAGATTCTGACCCTGTGATCTCATGATCTCAACTATGACCCCAACTATGACCTCAACTATGACTATACAGGTCCCCTTAATGTATGATATTGATGTCATATGAATATCTGAGGGAATACAGTAATGTAAAACCTGGAAGCATGAATACTCCTCTATGTTGCCTATTCATTGTCAGAGCAGAGGTAAAGATTTAGAAAGCCTTAACCCCTGACCAGCACAAAGTATTAATACTGCACTAGAGTTGTTAGTTTTGTACTAATATCTATAAAACCTTAAGTTATGTTTAGATTTACTAACATTCTTTGGGCTCAATTTGACTAGCAATTTAAAGTTCTAGGAATTTTAATTTAGTTTGTTTGTTTTTTGTTTATTTTTTAACTAAATAGAGCTTAAAATAAAATATATAGGGCAATTTTAAAGTTCTGGTGGAAAATATGTTTTCCTCTCCGCATGTCATGTGCCCTATCAGTGGTTTTCCCACTCCTACAGGTCTGATTCTGTTCAGTTATTGACCTAAAGCAGAGGGAAGCTTTCAAAAGATTATAAAATTGCAAATTACAGCAGATCACTATTTCTGTAACCTGGAGGTCAAACCGTCCCTAAAGCAGATTGGTGTGTTCACAGGACATTGAAAACATGTCATGAAAATTTTGTGTTTACCCAGTTTGTTCCTATTACGTTAGGAAAAGTAATTTAATATGAAGAAAAATGGTCTGTTATTTATTTAGAAACATTAAATGCTGAACTCTGGTCAAACTGATCCCAAACAAATAAAGTTATATATTATGTACCAAACTGAGATAGCATTTAAAAGAACCTATTAGCAATATCAATGTTGAGCTAAAAACGTAGTTCTGTAATTAAAGATGGGTTAACAAAGTTATATTATCAGGGTTCACACCCCAATTAAAATGTATTTGCAGGGTGGCCTAAATGTATCATTGCTTTTACTTTTGTTTTACTTTTACTTTTGTTTTAATACCTGATGTGTCACTAAATGTCCTGGCATGATTAATTCACTAGCAGGCTTGATAATGTGCAAGTGTGTTTCAGTGTGTAGAGAAAAAAGCAAGGACAGTAACTTCACATCTGCGTTGGTGTTCAACATGAATATTTCAGCCAATCAGAGCCCTTCGTTATCTCTCTGTGTTGCTCTCATTAGATTGGAGGAATCATAAGGAAGCCACTGTAAATTGCTAGTTTTGACACTCTCTATCTCTCTCTCTCTCGCTCTGTCACACACACTTATTTCCACAGCCATCTGAATCAAAATGAAAGTCAAAAACACACTCTGACAACTTATATTTCTTTACAACTGAATGACAGTGAATCTCAGCCTCCTCCTTTTCCCCCTCTCTCCGTCTAATCAGCCACTGTGAGTCGTATTTTAATGAAAACAAAAATTCTGTCAAATGCCAGCACCTTTAATCATAACGAAGCGGGATGCAAATATGGGTTTTAACGATGTCCCTCCTGTTTTGATTAAGGCGGGGGAGTTATTCTGTTTCGTCGTAATGAGGGAAGGCTAGTTGAGGGGCTTTGAGTGGCATGTGCTGTCAGCAATTGACCTGTCCGCAGGGGGTCAATTTCGAACAAACCCCACACCCGCCCCCCCCACCTCAACCTGACCTGTTTACCCTCTTTTACCTGCCTTAGCGTTCTGCTAGTGAGGCACTGATCTGATATACTGGACAAGAATTAACACCAAACACCAATACACGTTCATTTCCAGTGGTGATTCTTTTACAGATGCTTTTCCAAATAATGGAACAGTGGAGGCTTTGGAAGAATCTCCAAACCGTTAACTTGATCTTGGTGCTAGAGCTCTGCAGAACTTTTAATCCTTCATCATGTAGCATTGCAAGGTTGCACTGCCTGACTACTTTCCAATAAAGTGTTCCATCAGACGGGTGTGTGCAGGGTGTGTGCAGATTTATTGAGATTCAATATTACAACTGATACGCTGTTGTCTTTACTCTTAGAGCTTCATATTTATACATTTTTACATTCCAGAGTTTATTCACAACTAAAAAACACTAAACTTGACACAGTGAGCATGTGCAGGACACTCAAGAGCACAACACACACCAATAAAATGTGAAGATTCTATTTGATGCTGTGAAACAAATCTTTACAAACCTTGAGCCACTTAATGCATCAAAGTAATGGCAGCAATTAATCCTCGCTAGCTGTTATTTTCTTTACCCACCTTTATAAACCATTCACAAAGCCTTTCACAACGTTTTACCAGTGTATCAGAGTGGAATGAAGAAATGAAATGAAGATATCAAATTTGTAAGTAAATGAGGAGATTCGATTTGATAAAAATATGCATTAATTAGAATGTCACTTATGTGACACTATCTAAAAAAAGACATAATGGGCAGTTGCAGCGTAATATGGCAGTATCTGACTACATGGTACAAGCCAATGCCCTGATCGTAATTGGTATCGAAAGAAGAAAAGTGCGATCGGTGCATCCTTGCTGTCTTCTTCTGCCACCAGAAAGAAAATAAAAGGAAGGATACTGCTGACCGTCCGGCCTGCACAGCCTGGGCCGCTCCACCCAGACTTACTGCAGGACTTCTATTGGAAGTGAAAACTTAAAGTGAAACTTTGTGCTTGTGCTCGCGCATCAGATACATAAGGGCATGGAAAATTGCCGACGTGTGCAGCAAAAAGAAAGAGAAGGAGAAGGGAAAAGAAAAAAAAAAAGATTGTGTCTAGTGGTCAGCACTTTCCATCGACTCTATTTCTGTCAACAGTATTTTCTGTTCTCAGACTTTGAGTGGAATTCATGTGGAACTCGCTTTATCTCTCTTTCTCTCACTCCCCCTTTCTCTATCTCCATCACTCGTTGTCTGTCTTTCTCTTGTTCTCTATCCTCAACATTCTCTGTCCTCTCGCTAACCCTCTTTTCTGTTCCCTCCCTCACTCTCGTTCTGTTCTCATCCATCCTTTCCTCTCTCTAACACAAATTTTCTTCTCTACTCTCTTTCACTGTCTCTCCCTCGTTCTGTATCCTTACATTCATTTTCCTCAATTTACACAATTCTCCTCTCTCTCTCTCTCTATCTCTCTCTCTCTCTCTCTCTCTCTCTCTCTCTCTCTCTCTC
>JBBPDE010000031.1:12192223-12203038 GCA_037974605.1 Nannopetersius ansorgii | reverse complement strand
CACACACACACACACACACACACACACACACACACACACACACACACACACACACACACACACACACACAAAGACCTCACCTGAGGGTTGGGGGTAGAAACCCTGCTGGGAAATGTCGTCCTTATGCATGTCTCCACTGACGTACATATTGAGGAAATCAAAGGGTGTGTGTGTGTGTGTGTGTGTGTGTGTGTGTGTGTGTGTGTGCGCTTGTGACTTGACCTGGCTCGCATTTTCTGTACTATATGAGCTACGACAGGGAGGGATGACTGATAAAAGAAGTGACTCTCTGTATCCGGCAACACTTCCCTTGGGCAGTAGTTGATCTATCAGGGTTACAGGCAGATTTCAGGCTGTAATGCAGTCATGGGCAGAATTAAATACACTGCAGCGCTTTATGGTTGGCCTCTGAGACC
This sequence comes from Nannopetersius ansorgii, assembly GCA_037974605.1. NCBI lineage: Eukaryota > Metazoa > Chordata > Actinopteri > Characiformes > Alestidae > Nannopetersius > Nannopetersius ansorgii. The sequence goes on along the minus strand of JBBPDE010000031.1, from coordinate 12,202,622 downwards.
ACCTGCAGTATCGTGCATCGTCGACCTCTGAGGTCAGCTGTCATCCTGAAGTCTGCCAAACGGCCAAATACGGGCTCGGAGGTCTGATATCTTGTTGCCGGTGGAATAAAACAACCGTTTTTGTTGTTGGTTTTTTTGGGTTTTTTTACAGATTTTAGTGAACCAAGAAACCCATGGCATATATACCTCCAGAAAAAAAAAATAATAGAGCACTGCAAAAATGTTCAGCTTTTATCTTTTATAGCTGCAAGTAGTGAACTGAACAGCTTTACATTAGTTATTAAGAACTGCTGACAATATTTGTTCTTTAAAAAAAAAAAAAAAATATATATATATATTTATATATAGCTCCCTGCCTAGGGGAACATATATTGTTCTTTAAAGCATCATTTTAAAGGAAATTACAGAACTTCAGGATAAGAGAAATGATGTGGCATTTACAGTACTTGAATAATTCAAGTATAATGCCATTTTGTTTAATTCACTCTTACCATCCAACTGGTCTCACTGTGAGAGGACGGTGTCGATTACAGCAGTGTTTTTATATTTTTCCTCATTAAATAAGATGTGATTCAGGTGATCACTAATCAGTACCTCATGAAGCAGAATTAGGTGTTTGTGTAGGATTTTAACAGACATTGGTATGCAATGTGTGTCACACTTATGGAGATGCTGATTTAAAAATAAGTGCTCTCTTATGTCACCCTTTATGGTTTTATGCACATTCTGCTTTCAAACATCATTGGGGGTTTTGAACTTTGATGTGAACAGTGATATTTGCAGTAGATATTATACCTTGATCCAGCTTTGATCTCTTTTTGTCTTGGGCTCAATAGTATTTGTTTTTGAACATAAATTGGTCTTGGCCAGCCACATTTATAAATATTAATTTGTATTTTTTCCCTTTAAAGAGCCAACTAATTCCATCCTCTCTTTATCCCTTAGAATTAGTCTGTCTGTTTTTGTTTTTATTGTTTCGGTCTCAAAAGTATTTGTATTTGGACATAAATTGTTTTTCATAAATATTTATTTGCATTTTCTTTCTTTTAAAAAGTCGATACCCTAAATTCTAGCATATTTTACATCTGTGGTCCAATTACAGCATGAAGTTTATGTTGTGTCTGACTAGAGTATTTCTTTTCTTTCTTGTTCTTGATTCTGTGTGTTTGTATTCTCCTTCGTTTTCCCTGTATTTGTGGGTTATATGTGGTTTTCATGGTTGTTAGACCATGCCCTGGACAAACAGAAGGTTCTGGTGTGGTTCTCCACAGGACAGTGATTGGCCAGCTCCTGGGTAAAGAGCAGGAAGTGTGTAGCCTAGGATCTTTAAAGATGGCTGCCATCAGTGTTTGGTGTGCTCGCTTGGGGGGAAGAAGATGCATCGGTTTTAACGTTTAAAGGAACTGTATTGCGGGACTTTGTGGGCAGTGGCTGCAGAGACAGAGCAGCGCGAGAGGGGCAACGGGTGGCGACTTAGCACCAGGGTTAAAGCCAGCACCAGCTGGCAAAGAGGAGGAGACAACGTGTTGCCACAAGGGCAAATCATTGCCGACTGGGGGCGAGTGGAAGCTGGTGTGGGACTTTGGAGCCTTGTGGAGCGAAGGAGTCGAGTTTCCCTCGGCAGAGAGAGCACGAATATAGTTAGGACGAGTGCAGTGGACTGGGCAGTGTGTGTGCCCCTGATTTGTATGTGTTAGTTCCTGCGTGTGTGGGTACGAGGGAAAGTGGGGGTCCAACCCAGAGTGAAGCGCTGTGAGTGTGTTGCTGATGGAAAGATCTTGAGTGACTCATCTTTCCCTGAGATTTGCTGTGAGCTGGGTGGTGTACAAGGGGTGTAGAACTGCATGAGGGGCCATTGGCGACACTGTTACTGCTACCAAAAAAAGAAATAAACTTGTCAGAAAACGTTTCTGAGTGAAACTCCTTCATTGCTTGTGCTCGTACCTTTCTTCTGTCCACTTCCTGCCATAGGAACGCACATTTCTCACTTGTGGGACTAATAAAAGTTGATCTTTTATTATCTTATCTTAACTGAAAGCAGGTTGGTTTTGCAGTACATTTCAAAAATGTTGAAAATCTTCAACATTTGAAAGGTGAGTACCTCTTATGAGTCTTGGTTCTTCTCAATGCTTCTTCCTTTTTCTTTCTTCTTCTACCCTCTTGGTTGTTTTTCTTTATGATTTAGATAGCTTTCCTTCACATTTCCTTCACAGTGTTGATTCCTCTGAGTGTTTCTTAGATAGTTTCACATTTTGAGTCTTGGTTCCTCTCAGTCTTGCTTGTTTTTATGGAACATCTCCTGTTTCCTTCGGTGGTGCTCATTAGGAGGCTGAAACATCTGTTCTGGGAGAAAAAAAATGCAAAATAAAGAGAATGCATTGCATTGAACTGAAATTTGCTTGGCTTGGACAAGTACCTTGTTAATTGCATCATTTTTTACATGAAGTTCAAAATGTGGCAACTTATTACAATGTAGTACTTCACATATGAGTGATTTTCTTTTCTCTACCACACCTGATTCCACTTATCGAGTAATTATGAGGTTTGTGTAGTATGTGTGGTTACCAGGAACAGGACTGAGAACAAACATTATTTCCACAGTGTTGGAAAATTTGGATAAAATGTGCAAAATGTGTTTTTAGATTTCACCACCTTTCTCTGAGAGGGTTATTGGTTGCATTAACAGGCTGAAATCGCTGGTCCAGCATGAGGTTTTTCAGAGCTTTCAGGCCTTTCTGGCACTGAGAGATGATTGATGTTGAAACAGTCATTTCAACATATGAATGCACTTTTATTCAATAATATATGCATAAACAGTTTAGCTTTAGGGCATTATAAACGAAAGCCATATTTCACTGCCATGCCATATAATATATTATGCTACTGTGTATAAATAAACACTATATGAAATACAGTGTGTTACTCGATAGTAGGCTGGTTCGTTTATTCACGCTGAAGTGTGTACGTGCGCATGCATGCACGTGTGCGTGTGTTTGCCCGTGCCAGTGACAGATGCTGCGAATTGTTAGCATTTTGGAGAGCAGTGAAGCCCATATGTGTCTTGCTGAGCAGTCAAGTGGCATGAAAATTCGTTTAAAGAAGCGAATTCTCACAGACACGCTCGACAACAACAAAAAACTCTCGCAAGTCCTCCAGAGCTGCATAATGGAAATTGTTTAGGGCTGGGATGTGTTACTCTTGTGCAGACAAGTGTGAACACTCACATTCATGACCACAAACAAGCAGATCTCACTGGGCTGTGTAAAGGCTGCATTACTTGCCTCCGCCCTACTTGAACACAAATGCACGTATCAGCCATATGATCTGGAGAATGTTGCTTCTGAATCCAGTTATTACACATCAGTGGAGGAAGACTATGAATAAGGACAGCTCTCTAGGCTTCAAATGCAGACGCCTATGTGTGTGTGTGTGTGTGGCTACGCGGCCGTAAAGAACAATCATCAATCTCTCCGAAAACAAAGCACAGTCAGCAAGAGACCCCTCTGCATTTTCAATGGGCTGAAGTTAGCAGCGAGACTCAATTAGCCAGCCTGCTGAATTGCATCGCTTTCACTGAACCGCCGTTCTTCCTCCCCGACCGAGATAGTGTTCGCCTAACAATGCAGCCACGTGAATGTCCGTCTCATGCCTTGTTTGTCCCTCTGACCTCTGCTTTCGAGCAAAGGCCACAAAAAAATAAAGGCACCCAGACCACACCAAGAGCTTTCTCAAGACCAGAAAGAGAAAGAAAGAGAGAGAGCGCCAAGACGCCTCCGCGGTGGATTTGCGTACATTAGCCAAATTAGCATTCCCATGGTCCTCCATTAAAAACACACACCCGCCTCAGATCCGGCTCCCCCAGCTGTCTCCCCAGTCTGCCTCACTGGTCTCTGTGTGTCGGACAATGCCCCCCTTGCCGTAATTAGCTCTGCCAGTCAAGTGTCTCAAATTGGATTAGCCGCGTCTCTTTCTCGGGTTGTTGGGATCAGTGGAATTTTCGGCAGAGAGGAGCTCCAGATTGGGAAAGTCTGAGAAGCAGCCAAGAGTCTTGTGAGGAGGCCAAAGCAAAGGGACGGTCCAAGCCTGGCTACAAACCCCACTGCTGGCTGACCTGCTGGGGTGCCCCACAATAATCCACCCAATCTCATTATTCTAGCAAGTGGAAAGTCGGGATTAGTATTGTATTTGCGCCTCAGATCCACGAGGCAGTGCTACGTTTGCTGTGTCAAGGGCTTGATGGGACACTAATTATTGATTTTCACGATTGTTAGCTGAAGCGCACATCCACCTGGGTAGTATGAGTTTGGGAATGAAAATCATTTTCTGCCGCAGACACTCAGTGCAAACACATTTGATGGAGACTGAGATGCAGCGCTGCTGTAATAAAGTACATCTTGACATCCATTTCCATATTCAGGCACGTTGAGGTGGCAGTAAACAAATGACTCTTCTGAGGGAATAAATGAGCATTCAATTTGTCATGTCAGGGACAGCAAATTCCAAACCAGGCAACAGAGCAATGGCATTAGAACGTGTATAATAAAAAATGTGGATCACAGGCATACCGAGATATTACAACAATATGCCCGACGCCTGAGATATTTAAACTGAAAATACAGTTACATGAATTTTCAGTCAAGCATTTAAAAAAAAAACTCCTTATCTTGTCTGCCAGCATGGCCTGGGTTATGTTAATAAACTCATCTTTGGTAATATTCTTATCCAATCAGTGTGGCGCCAGAGGCGGAGGGCAGTGGGAGTCATGGGTAATCTTCGGTTGGGTTTGATCTGTTGAACACCCGTGAAAGCGGCCTCCCCTCACGTCCGGCAGGGCTCGGACCCCCTTGTAGGCAGTATTTACATGGTAATTAAGGCACACTAGTGGTCTCTATCTGGCACTGGGTCTCCCACACTATTGATCAGCTGCGGCATTTCTGCATGACCAAACAGGCATGAAGCGCCTATTCAGAATAAGAAAAAATTACAGCATGTCAAGAGCCAGGATTTGCTGGCCACTTCGTCACCCTGAGCTATTTAACATAACCATTCAAGCTAAAATTAATCAGGTGAGTGAGTGTGCAAGAAAGAGAGAGACAGAGGGAGAGAGCAAATGAATGGGAGCGAGCAAGTAAGCGTGTATTAAGCATGACTCTATTATATCTATTCAGTCTCAAGGCCGCTATTTCATGTTTTTAATGGTGGCAACCTGCTGCCACTCCAGAACCGAGGCTTTCTCCTGCACTTTAGCTCTCGGATTCCTTTCTGCTGCCGCTCCAGCTTTGTTTAAAGCCTGCATCCTTACGGAGACACTGAAAGGGAAAAGGGGCATGGTAAATGGCACTTGTCCCCGCGAACAAAGCACTCAAAAATAAAATGGCTTTTAATTCTAGTGAGAGGAACTGAAAGCAATAAGTGTATTTAATGGCTAAACACATATTGGGTGACTCAGTAGAGAAATGCTTGGACAGATAGAACATACGCTGGTGCGACTGAACTCTTATAAACCAAGGACAAGGTCCTTGCATCTCCAGTCCAAGATGTGTCTTGAATTTTGAAGTTGAGTGCTAAATCAAACATATGAGAGAGAGTGGGGACATGCTGGAGAGAGTGGGGAATCAAGATAACAAGATTAGTTACTGTAGATCTGGAGATTCGAGGACCTTGTCATCAGTTCATTAAGTTCCAAACTTGGATTTAAGAGATAAGATAACCCTTTATTAGTCCTACAAATGGGAATTCTGCATTGTTATGGCAGCAAAGTGGACAGAACAAAAGAAGACGAAAGTGAATGCAGCATAACAAATATGATAAAATCTATAAAAATGAAATGAGGTCCTTGGAAATGCAAGGGCATCATGCTTGGTTCATAAGAGTTCTATGTCTGTCCCAGAGTTCCACTATCTGGACTCTCGATAAGTGTTTAGCTATTAAATACTCTTCTGATCCCAGGACTATGTCCTTGCATCTCCAATCCAAGTTTTGAATTTTCTCAAAGTTGAGTCCTCTGCCCTAAAATCAGAGCGGTGAGGGTGTGTATTTCCAACTGATGCCTGAGAGAGTGGGGAACCAAGGTAACGAGATTAGTTACTGTGGATTTGGAGCTCGAACATTTCATATTGGTGGAGGTTCGTTGTGCGTTTGATCACCTAACACACGATTACGTTTTCCGCGTGCGGATTAGTTTTCCGGCGAGGGGCCTTGTACGCTAGGTGTGTCTTGGCGCACTAAGAGGCTTAGCGGAGAATGTGCTCTGTATAATAGCTTTAGTTTTCCCCAGCGTTTTACGACGGGGGGAGAGAGAAAAAATCAGATTTTTTTCTTCAGAGTTTGTCACACGCGCCGTGATTTGTCGTACACGCTCAAATCCGCAGTGGATGTAATACGCTCACGTCTGGTCTTAAACCTCTTAGAGTTTTACTTTGGCCGCATGGGGTTCGATGCCTTTGAACTTAGCAGACATGCTAGTTAGCCTTGGATCACGGCGAGAGACGCCTATCCTCTCTATCTCACATCTGTGAACTGCTCTGGATTCATCGCTTTGGCTGGGCTTGTCCCGGTTGCTGTGGTACACTGTGATAGGTATGGAATAATAGACTGTTGTGTATGGAGCAATGGTGTGAGCACACACTCATACCTCTCTCCCCCATTTACTGTGGCTACCCTGCTGGCTCAGCATAAATAACAATGGTCTGGCTCTAAAAGCAAACTCTATGCATTGGTAATCAGACTCTCTTTCACAGTATGCTCAAGCTTAGCATGCAGCACACCCATCGCCAGGTAAGGCTTTATTCACCATGTGCCCATTAGTCCTGTAATTATGATGGTCTCATAGCGAAACCCAGAAGCTGCAATGATAATCATTATCCCTGCTGCAGCCATCCACCATCTCTGCAACTCACTATTTAGGCTTCCAGGAATAGAAGAGATTTTCCCTACTGCTTCTTTACTGGTTTATTGTGGTATTAAACATGTTCCTATCTCAGGGCTACCTCATATCTGTGATATTTGCATGTAGCTTCATCTAGTCCCAAACACCAGACCTTTAATAAGCACCAAGATGGATGGAGTCCTCTAATGGAAGCTGGAGTGTATATAACGCATGAAGAGCATCCTTCTCTGTTGTAACTGCGGCCACAGACCATGCAGTTGAATGACGATGTCTTGCATCTTGAAAAAATCAGCGTAAAAGCTTCCAGTGAATGGGTTTTTAAAGAAACAACCTTGCAAAGATGCTTGCATGTTTTTTGATTGGGCTAAGGCCTCCCTGTCTTTGTGTTCATCTTTGGAATCTACATTGTAAAAGGTGATTATTTTAAGAAAAACAACAGTAACACCAACAGGGCATAACAGAAATATCTGCTTGGAAAGAGGGGGCGATTTACCTCTAGCCCAAGATGTAAATTCACATACTTTGTCTATGATAGCTCAAATCACTATACAGTAGATCAGTATGGAAATAGGTGACACAAAGAGGCCTTAGTGTGCAGAATTAACCACTGAGGAGTAGAGTCTATAGTCAGTATCATAGATCGAACTAGTCTGGAGGACAGAAGTGTCTAGTTAGGAACAGTTTTCAAATAAGGTCTTGTAGAATGTGAGGTATCAAGGTGTTATTGGCTAGTTCTTGACATGTTGGCCATCCCATTCACATTCAGACAAGTGGTCATATTGTTTAACATTAAAAGTTTTTAGTAGAGTAATACATCCAAGCCAAACTAGTTTAAGAACTATTGAATGTACACAGATGCACATACTTACCACACATTGGCCACCGTTATCAGTCCATTTCTAGGAATGTAACTAAACTTACATTTATGCTGGATTTCTACACAGTCTTGATAGTGGTAAATTTATAATGACATTACTGTAAGCATTGTTCTTGTTATTAGATTAGATTAGATTAGATTAGATTCAAATTTGTTGTCATTACACATGTACAAGTACAAGGCAACGAAATGCAGTTTAGGTCTAATCAGAAGTGCAATAAGCAGCAAGTGCAGGATAAAGGTATGAGTTATAAGTTATGGGTTATAAGTTATGAGTATATGTACAAGAAGAAACTGAATAATATTTACAGATGGATGTACAGTAGTATGAACATAATATACATAATATACAGTATGAATATATGAGGTATGGAAACAGTATGGATATATGAACATCATATACAACTATAAACAGGAATTATACTTGGATTATTACATTTTGGGGCTAATCATCCATCCCACCAGGGTGTGTTTCAGAACATTTAGCACTGAATATCCTAAATGATGACATAACAGTACAAGTTAAAGAGAACATATTATGTAAAAGCTTAACTTTTAAAAAACATGCAATAATAGGTCTATGGGCTACAAAACATGTTCATGAAGTTCTTTGCACAAAATCACTCACATAAAGAGATCTCACCAGCTTTATTCTTCACACTTTCAGTTCCTTTCAAAACAAGCCTTTCAGGGCTCTGTCCCTTTCATGCAAATAAGCTGTTGCTGGCCTCACCCCACCCATCCCATGCTCCACCCTCCCATTATGCTGCTTATATGACACATGCGAAATGAAACAAAACAAACAAGCTAGTTCATACTTTAGTTCACAGTCATTATTTGAAAGTACTAACATCTCCCTCATCTGCTGACTTGTCACAGACAGTAGATACAGATCCTCCACAACACAGAAGATAGCTCTTCATTCAAATTTTCCGTTCCACTTTAAATACTTAAGGTGGAACTGTTTAAGGTGGAACGAAACTGACTGTTGCTGGAACATGGCCAACAAAAATTAAATGAAAGCCATGCAGGTCTTCGGTTTTCTTTGTCTGGGAGAAAGTGTAGGGATGTGTGCTGTTCTTTGCAGTCGACAACACAACACTTCACATGTGAAGTGCCTCTGGCTATAGCCATAGCACTTGACTTATCCGTGCTCGTAAAACTGGCAGACAAAATGGCGGATCTTCAACTAATCTAGTGGGTGGGATCTTGACATCACACTGGGCCATTCGTCGGCTCATTTTGAAAGGGCCTGAAACTGAAGAATAAAGCTGGTGATATCTCTTTATGTGAGGGTGATTTTGTGCAAAGAACATGTTTTGCAGCCCATAGACCAAAGTGCATTTTGCATAATGTCCCCTTTAATTGATATTCTGTACAATCAGAACTGTTTTATCTTTATACTTAGTGATTTGTGTTCATTTTGTACTTTTTAATATAAATCAATAAGTAACTAAAACATACTAAACTCAGGGTGCATCCAAGCAGTTGATGCACCATCTGATGGATGAAGTAAGTGGTATTAAGACCTGTGTAACTATTGAGCAAATGATGCTGCCAAGCTGTTTTGTTACACTTCTTTATAAACTATCTTTACTGAATGTTAATCGTCCTGTCATATTCATTCATAACTACTAGGTCTTTTATACAGCAATGACAGCATGTGCTGTTGTTTAAGAAATCCTGTTGAACGAGTCAAACGAGTGACACCGGTGCCAAGGTGAACATCGTGTCACTGATGAGAAGGTACTTAGCTACTCTGCTGTCACACAACAAAGGACAGAACTGTAACCCCCCCCCCACTGAAGGGTTAAATTACCATCTACAAGGTCAATGGTTGTCCCGGAGTCTGGAGTCTGGAGCCTGGGCTCCCCCTTTCTACCTCTCCCTATTTAAGCTCAGCTCAACCTGGAACTCACTGTCAGCTCAGTGTTGTGTTTCCCCATGTTGTTGTCTTCTATTTCTCTCTCACTGAATTGTTGGCACTGGTTTCATTCCTACAGACTGGAGGAAGTTTGTTTGTTGTGCTCACAGGATTCTGTAAACAGCCTTCACAGCCTAAACTCTAAACTGAAGCTTCCCCATCGTACGTCAGAGCTATGCGTTTGTAAAAGTTTGTTAAAGACAAACAAATTTTAAAAACAGATGAAAGAAAATTTCCCATGCCCCTCTCGCAAACCCGCAGAGTGAAGAAGAGCGACGTTATAATGACATCCATTCTCAGGCACAGGTGGTGGTACTATAAGGCAGCTTATGGGCTGTTGGAGATGCCTAGGCAAGACTCGTGGAGTGCTGCTCTATAGTCCACAGAAAGTGTGTCGCAGTGTGCATAATGTGGTGCAAAATCATGGCTTGTCTGTACCTGAGAAGCTGAGGAATGATGAACCTGGCCTCGACCTACCAAATGTTTCGCCAAATGGGACAGCATTACAACTTCCTTTATCAGAGCATTTATATTTATTTCATTGGCAATATCTTTTACAGCTGTATTGCAATTTGTGACTGTAGCACAGCTTCTGTCAGCACACATCCGAATGGTCACCCCACAGTTTTTGAGCAGTGGCGGTTATACACTGAATTGCTCCTAGGGCGGGGGGGGGGAGGGGGGGGGGGGGGGGGGGGGGGGGGGAGGG
>JBBPDE010000031.1:12097386-12113216 GCA_037974605.1 Nannopetersius ansorgii | reverse complement strand
CACACACACACACAAACACACACACACACACACACACACACACACACACACATACACACACACACACACACACACACGCACACACACACTACCTCACACACAGCCAACAGTTTCCATAGAACATTCATAAAATGCTCTCTAAAAAGAAGAAGCCACACAAAAGGTTCTTTGTGTGCCGCCATAGAGGAACCACTTCTGGTTCTTTACAATAGTGGTTCTCAAATATCAGGGGTGTCCCTGAGAAGCCTCTGACAATCTTTTCATGGGTGGTTTTTTCAAAGAAGCACTTTTATACATGAAATGTGAGTGTGGAGAAACTCTTTACAGAATCTCCATGTAATGTAACATTTCTAGGAGGAACCCTTAAGTTGGTGTAGAACATAAAGCTTCCTAAAATCTCAAAAACGTTCTTCACACTCCTGAATGTCTTTTCCTTTGGTCTTTAATGGAACCCAAAGTGGTTCATCAATGGTATTATTCAAAGAACCCTTTGCGGACTCACACAAACACGACGGATCATCTGTGACAGAACCAACATTTTTATTTCCCATTCATTTACCATAAACAAAGTTTGACACAATACATAAAGAATACACTGTTATAAATACCAAAAGCCCAACATGCGTCCCCTCCCAAATAACACAATAGTCTCAATATACTTATAATATATAATGTGTAACAATAACATAAAAACAAACCATTTTGTGTTCTTCATAAATAGGAATATTTACAACGGCATGTTGGCCTTGATTATTTTTCCAACATGCATTCAAAATATAAAAATAGAAATCTGATTGCTTAAATGTATGTACACGGACATTGTTTTTTTTATAAATATAAAGACTACAAATTGTATTTTTAAAATACAAAGATAAATACACTCACATTGTGTACACTGTGTCAAAAAAACAAGAAATCCATACATCATTTGGATATTTAGCATTCACAGAAAAACACAGAACGTTCAGAAACGCAACTTTAACGACAATTGCAGGTCTGTGATTCTTTTTTTTTTTTTATCATTTTTAAATACCCCTTATCCCTTGTGTAGAAAACAAATATGGCAAGTCTTTTCAGAAGTGTTTTTTACAAACCAGAATCTCTTGGTTTACCCAAATAACTTAAACCAAAAGATAACTTGAGCCTGAATATTTGGAAAAGAGATAAAGGACGCATTTATTAGGAAATACATACTTTTGGCTTAATGCTGCCTTCATGTCCTATTGGAATTGGCCAACTGGAATTCGCTTCCAGTCATATGTTAATGTTACAGTCGGTCTGTTTTCATTGGGTTGTAGCAAAAAATGTAAATCAATAAATAAAGAAAACACATTTACTGACATATCACAAGAACAACTAAATTTCTGACTGGTGCTATAACACCGAGAGGGCAGAAGTGGGCAGAGTTTGTTTACTTGAGCTCATGTCTGACAGCAGCTGGAAGCAAGACAACTCAGCCAATTTGATCTACTCACAATTAAATTACTAATCACAATTGTTTATCAATTATTACCTCCCAAGTTACTTAAATTACCAGGAACGTCCCTTTACGTAAGGTTTCTGACTTGATATTGACCTTCGCCTTCTCATCACAAAGCAGACAATTTCAGGGGTCAATAACTGGTACTACCTTATTTTTCTAAATGCAGCCTGCTTATAGCAGTCACGGATCCAGCCACAGTCCTTTTCTTACCAGAAGAGCTGGTTGCATTGTGCACATTTTTACAATGTTAAGAAGATTCCAAAGTACATCAAGCTAGCTAACTAGCTAACCATGCTTTCGACTAGAAAGTACTTTACTTTGCATTCAAATATAACGTGGGAACCAGGACCAGAACGTGAAGGCAACATAAGTTATCTAGCTTCACTTATGAGATACGCCCCCCAGTGGCCGGATCTCTAGCTCTGCCGGACGTCTTGCAGGAGCTTATTGATCTCTGCCACCAGTTCGCTGGCGTCCATTATTTCGCTGCGGCTGTCGCAGCGTTTGCCCTGCAGGTGGCCGAGAACAGACTCCAGCTCGTCCTCCTCATGGTTCTCGGGGATTTCCTCCATGGCAGGGAGCCATTTTGAACAGGAGGCCGACACTGGGATGGGTGCAGGCAGAGGTGCAGGCAGAGGTGCCACCAGAGCAGTCATGTGACTGGCCGGGGCATGGGCGTGGCCAGGATTCTGGAAGTGTGTGTTGGCAGCCCAGGCAGCCACACCCTGCTGGTAGGAGGCGGGGCTTGGTTTACCAGGCAGGTGACCTTTCCTCCTCTCCAGTGACCCAAAACTAGCCGGGCAGGCCGACGCACCCCCTGTCTCTCCGACCTCCATGTAGGAGTCCATAGAGGACGGGAGGAGCCTCTGGAAGACACTGTTCATTTCAGACAGCAGTGAGGTGGTCCCGCACAGGTCCTCTCCTTTCCCCGCCTCGCCCTCTTCCTGCCCCTCCTCATCGTTTTCCTTGCCGAAGGTGGAGAAGCTCTTCTTTCTTAGGGTGGACTCTCCAGACTGGGGGTCCTCCGGGGCTGCCGGGCTCTGCTGAGGGTCTTCTCCAGGGATGTATAGGTTGCTACGGTAATCGGAAGAAGCAGGACATGCCAGAGGGGGCATCCAGCACTGGTCGGAGTGACCCAGGACGCGGCACTCGTCTGTACACAACTTCATCGCTGCACAAGAGAGAAATGGCAAAATGTTAACTTATGTAATTCAAATCTTTTTTTACATGTTTGCTAAGATTTATTAATGTCCATTATCTGTCAGCACCAATGCAAGAACAGTTCACTGATCCTCCTTCTGAAATAGATGCATTTTTTTGTCTCTGACCAACACTTTAGTCTGGTTTTGTCCAACTTTAATAGACATTCTGGATAAAATGAAAAACTCATGTCTCTTACAGCAGTGTTATTGTCTCTACAACCAGATTTTTTCTGGTTTAAAGTTCAACAAAACCTCCTTCTGATGTATACTGAAGATGGGGGGAGCTTTTGAAAAACGACAACTTTTTTGGTTTGGATTTCTCAGGACGGGCTGTTTAAAATATCTTTCCCGGTACCAAGCTAAGGCAGAAAGAAGCCAGTTAGCTAATGTTAGTGCCAGGAAGCCGTTCATCACATCTGTTGTTATTAGCCTCTACATGAATGGCTTTGCCAGCGATCCTGTTTTTATTGCTGTGGATGGATTCCTAATGGTTAGAACAGCATTCTGGGAATTGTAGGCAAGATGGGACGCAAAACCATTAATTCCAATAAGACTGAGGAACACTATAAAATGTTACATAACACCACAAACATTTAGATTTTTCAACTGGATGGACCAATTTAATGTTGTCTATCCAGAAACCTAACCTGAATGTTAAATTCAACCCATTTTATAATCCCAACCTTAGCACTGTCGACAATCAACCGACTTCCATCAGCTTTGGGGGACCATCAAAATAAAACGTGATTATAATGCTTTTTTTTTCTGCCGAGGACAAAAACGTCTCGACTGTGCATGGCTGTAACACTCAACGCCATTTCCCTCTCAAGGCTTTTTGAACGGAGAAAAAAAAAGATTCAGATAATAGCTAATGCAACATGTTTTTCCACCGCTTCTGAACTCCATTTAATTCCATGAGTGCACTCAGTGGCGGAAAACACGTAAAAACCTGGAACACCAAATTAATTCAGCCTCTTAACCATTCAAATAAGTCTATTCACAGCTGAACAACGGCATAAAAGCTCTCCCACTCTCTCTCTCTCTCCCTCTCTTTCTCTTCTTCCTCTCTCTCTCCCTCTCTCTCTCTCTCTGTCTCTCTCTCTCTCTCTCTCTCTCTCTCTCACCCTCTCTTTCTCTTTCTCTTCCTCTCTCTCTCCCTCTTTCTAAAGAATATATAATACAAATCAAATATGCCAACTTATAGCCTTCATTAAACATGTACGCCGTTGCTCACTCATGTCCCAGGGACTTCATTATGGGCCCATTAGCTTTGAAAGGGCCATTTATAATACATCTTACAGCTAATAAAAACTAAATCTGGAGCATTTGCAAAACAGAGCCTCGGCAAGGCATTGATTTGGTGCGCTCGCTGATGAAAGGAGAGAATGAAAGATTAAACTAGCTGATTTACAGAAAAGGAAGGGGGGAAAACAGCTTTTCAAAGGCCCAATACCACCCCCCAGCCCCCACCACCCCATCGAAACCACTCCGCTAATCGAGACGCGCCAATAATTGTGTTTCAGATCAAGGCTCCTATTTTTCCATCAAAAATGCTCTGCTCATACACACACACATACACACACACACACACTATCACTATCACTATAATAAGATAAGAGCGTTGGCAGCGGTTTGTAGATTTATCTTAAAGGGAAAACCATCTCTCTGTATGGTAGGAAGGCCTTTGCTTTGGAAATAGAGAAGATTGGTAGATAGGTTCACAGTGATGTTTTTAATGTGAAAACTGCATTATTTTAATCGCTGGATTTAGTCTCTGTGGAGAAAATGCCCAGGAGGTTGGCCCAGCTGAACTGGAGTATAACTCAAGATATAGCTCCTACAACCTTAAATAAGAAAGTTCTTCAGGGTTCTTCTCTAAAAGCAATGGTTATATACCAATTTGAACCAATGGGATCTTCAATATGGTGGTTAATCTGTGGCTAATGGTTTTATTATAGCTGGTTCTAAGTAAAACCAAAGGATTACGTTGCTGTCACTAGTCAAAGCCTGCTTTTTAGGTATACTCTTTTCAAAAATAGTTATATGTAGTATACCAACCCAGAATTGGGCCCTTTTTCAACAAGTTTTCCATTATAAAATGATCGTTTTTTGCAGTAGCCTGTCTTTAATCTCTAAGTCTTTAAGTTATCATTATTCTATATAGAACCATTGCCTTCAAAGAACCCTTAAAGAACACATTTTTGGGTGTACTATATACAGGCAGCATTGAATCTAAATATAAACACTTCTGGTGGGCTGTAGTGGAGTACAGCAGTGGTTCTCAAACTGATCTTCAGGAACCCCCCAGAGAGACCCCATTTGTCTTTCAGTATTGGCATGTTCCTGAAGACCTGTTTGAGAACCACTGCTGTACTCCACTACTCCACTCCACTACTTTTTCATAAGTATACAGTGGAAATGGTATCAAGATGCAGACCATTGACTTCTACACCCAACAACCAAAGAGAAAGTTCACCACCCACACTGCTGCCTACCTGGGTGGAGTCTATGCTGTCCATCAGGTGTGAAGAGCTCACTGAAGCCTTCACCCAGCAGCGGAGACTCCCTGCCCATCTCGCAGTCGCTGTCTCCAGCCTCACTGTCCCCTCTGCCGCTGTCCTTCAGACTGAACTTATCCATCTCGTTCAGGGCATACCTGCAGAGAGAGAGAGAGAGAGAGAGAGAGAGAGAGAGAGATAGACAGAAAGAGAGAGAAAGAGAGAGATGTTCAACGTTTAAAAAACTGTATCATCTTTCAATGTAAGCTTATATAAATGTGATTGTAAGCCATTTTAATGCCCCGTTCTTCCACCAGGAGGCCTGAAGAAGATGCTCAACTTAATGCATATTTCTTATTTTAACTTACAACTATAGTCCACCTTAAAGCACATCTTCACCCTTAGAATTAAAGATACATAGAGTTCTTTGAAGAACCATTTAATTACAATTTTTTTTTTTCTAAAGAACATTTAAGGCTAAATACTTGCTAATTTTGCCTATAACAAGCTTCCAATTCATTCTGGACCATTTCTGTTTGTCCATTGGCTAAAAAATGTTGTACAGGCCAGCTGACATTTCCAAATGGTGTAAAAACACTACAAACCTAAGCCAAAAAAATAATAACGTTACGAGGGTTTGACAGCGCCAATTTATTTATGAAGAGCCTAAAGGTAGGAATATGTACTTCCATATCATTTTTCAGTTCAATTGGACCTCCATAAGCATGCAGGAGGCCATAAATCAATTCGCACGAAGCAGACAACTGCATAAGGAGATGGGCTCTCTCGCCCTTAACAAGATGGAAGAGGCTGTCAAATAGTTTCTGCACCTTAACTTCCCCCAGATTCTCAGAGGGGTGCCCTAACCCTCGGTCTAGAACTCAGGACCTCCTGTGGGAGGCTCTCTAAGTACGGACAGGCCAAAACGTGATTGGTTACCTGTAGCTCCGAGTGTATTTGTTGCCACGGAAACTGGGTCTGGGTTGGTACTGGCCCTGATGAAGTATGGACAGAAGCTGTGAGACTTGCTATAGCCGAACAGGAAAGGAAAAAAGGAGAAAAAGAAGGAGGGGGGGGGGGCAAACAAGGAAAGAAAAAAAAATGGAAACAAAAAAATGAATAATGGTGGACCAGACAGCAAGGCAGCACATGGCAGGGGGAAGGTATGAACGAGGGGTCATGCTGAATATGGATGGGTATATGAATGGAAAAATAAAACACACTATGCACATACAAACAAAAATTGATACTCATAACATAAGGGAAATAATATCATATCATAATATAACATATCATCATATTTCACACATTTTTAAAACATATTGGTACCTGTGCAGGAATATGCAATATAGTATAGCATAATGGTATACTTAAGGCATAATTATAGCCAATATAGTGAATATATATCCATAGTATAACGTAGCATGTAGCACATTATCGGTCGTTGTTTAGATCTCTTGCTTACCTCCACAGGTGGGGTGGCGTGAGCAAGCTCCAGGGCGAAGTTCTCCGGCACATGATTGGAGGAGATGGTAACGAGGCTGTTGAGTGACTGGCGGCTGTGGTGTGTCTGCCGGCTCTCTGGGGCAGGCGAGGCCGAGGGTGAGCGAGGGTGAGCCCTCACGGGCAGCGTCCCATTTACAGTGGGCACCAGGGTGATGTCGCCTTTGTGGATCTGCCGGGCCGGCTTCTTGGGGTGGTTCTGATAGGTGGACTCGGCCACTCTGCAGTTGTACGAGTGCCGTGGGTCTTTCTGGTCGCGCGAAGAGCAGCGTGTGGCAAAGGCCACCATGACCACTAGCAGCACTCCACAGATGGCACCCAGGGAGATGATGACAATGGTGGAGATGTCCAGGGGCGTCTGGCCTGTGCCATCAGAAGGTGGTGCAAGAGGATAGGACTCCGGGTGGTCGCGTAATAAGACACGGATGAGGGCACGGGCCGAGAGCCGGGCAGTGGTACCCCGGTCCTGCACCAGAATGGCAAGGTCGATAGTGTCTCTTGGTAAAGCTTCCAAGGTGCCATTGGTTCTCAGTTCACACCTCCGTGGCTCCAAAAGAAACAGACCCTCTTCATTTCCACCGACAATCGAGCAGGTGAGTTCACTGTTGGCCCCAGAGTCCCGGTCAGTTGCCTTGATGACTGTCACCAGGTGTCCTGGTTCTGCCCGTCTCCACAAGGGCACTTCAGCTGTCCGGTTGCTAAGCAGTGGGGAAACGATGACAGGAGGGTTGTCATTCTCATCCAGCACGGTGATGACCACGGTGGTGTTGCTGTTCAAAGAGGCCCCTCCCCCTCCATCTTGTGCTTGCACGGTGAAGGTTAGCCGGCCTACCTCCTCGCGGTCAAAACTTCTGAGAGCGTAAATGGCACCGTTGGATGGGTCAATGGTCACATAAGTGGAGATGGAGCTTCCTTGGACCAGGCTCTCAACAATAGAGTAGGTCACCTGGCCATTGGCACCCAAATCCGGGTCATCGGCCACCACGGTGGTGAGGTAGGCACCAGGCGAGTTGTTCTCTGACTTGAAGATCTCGTAGCGGCCCTTCTCGAACCGAGGCGGGTTGTCGTTCTCGTCTTGCACCTGCACCGTGAAGTGCTTCACCGCAGACAGACTCGGAGATCCATGGTCCTCAGCGATGACGGTCAAGCTGTACTCAGACCGTTTTTCACGGTCCAGTGAAACGTTGGTCAGGATCACATAGTTGTTCTCGTATGTCTTCTGTAGCCGGAAGTGACCGTGGCCATGCAGCCGGCAGGAGACCTCCCCATTTGGGCCCGAGTCGCTGTCATCCACTCTCACCAAAGCCACAAAAGTGTCCACTGGTGCTGCTTCAGACACGTAGGCCACCTCCTCCTTGCCTTGGCTCATTAGGTTCACATTGATCCTTGGCTTGTTGTCATTTACATCGACTACCTTGACCACAATCTGCAAATGGAATTAAGAATGCACATTTAGTTCACTGTTTCTTTTCTAATGCTCGATTTTCTATGTAGGTTGGGTGTAGAGTTGTGTATCGTTTGAATTTTAGTAATTCTGATTCTTCTTCTGCTTACCGATTGCAGTTCTTATTGTATGTAAATCGATTAAAGTTCTTTTATATAGCTACAAATATCCTCATTCTGAACAGTAAAACTCTTAAATATAACATTAAGTATTAAGACTTATTCATCTAGGACTGATCCTGGCAGACATGTGGTGTATAGGAACCAACAGGTAGAACTAAAAAATTGGTTACCAAGTACTGGGTTTTATCTCTTTTTGTTTCTAATTTGTAACCTAGTTTTGGTTCCCAGTCCTACTCAAGTGTTCTGCTTTGGGCCCTGTGGTTCCAGTGAAGCTGGAACAGTTAAAGTGGGGATTATTGGACAGGTTTAAGTTATCTGACTAATTAAGGAATCTTCCTTTGTAATATACCCCCTCAAACACACACACACACACACACACACACACACACACACCACCACCACCACCACCACCACCACCACAAATAACCCACAGTAAACCTATGACTTTACCTTGCAGTGCCCTGGCACGGAGTTGGGGCCCATGTCCTGAGCCTGGGCATCGATTTCGTAGGACGCGGAGGCCTCATAGTCCAGCTTTTTGACCAGGGTCAGATGTCCAGTCTCCGGGTCGATCCGGAAGGTGTCCAGGATCTTCTGGGGCACGTGGGTTCCGAAGGAATACACGACTTTGCCATTGCTGCCCTCGTCCGGGTCCGTGGCGTTCAGGTCCACTAGTAGGGTTCCCGGGGGCGCGCTCTCGGGCACGCTCACGGCGTACGCCTGCTGCTCGAAGGCCGGGCTGTTGTCGTTTGAGTCGAGCACGCGGATGCGCAACACCGTGGTACCCGTGCGCGGCGGCGCGCCCGCGTCCGAGGCCGTGAGTTGGAGCTCGTGGGCTGCGCGCGCCTCCCGGTCGAGCTCGCGAGCCACCACCAGCTCGGCACGGCGCGAGCCGTCGGAACGCGCGCGCACCTCCAAGCGAAAGTAGTCACTGCGCGCCAGCGAGTAGGAGCGCAGCGCGTTCTCGCCCACGTCCGGATCCCACGCGCCGTCCAGTGGCACACGCGTGCCCACCGCCGCGCTCTCGGAGATCTCTACGGGCACGACGGCACGCGCGAAGCGCGGCGCGTGGTCGTTGACGTCCAGCACGTCCACGCGCACGCGGAAGAGTCGCAGGTGCTCCGTGGGCAGCGTGGCCACGTCCAGCTCGACGGTGCAGTTGGGCTGCTGCGCGCACAGCGCCTCACGGTCGATGCGCGACGCCACGCTGATCTCACCGTCCTCCTCACGCACGGACAGCAGGGGCGCGCCACCGGCGTTCATGGCGCGGAAGCGCGGTGTCACGGAGCTGGGCAGGCCCGAGAGCGCGCTCGCCGCGTCCTCGAGCAGGCGCCCAATCACCGTGCCCACGCGCTGCTCTTCCAGCACGCGGTACCGCACGGTCCTCCCGGGCGCCGACGGCTCGGCGGCGTGCAGAAGCGTGAACAGAGCGGCGCACAGCACGAGCGCGGCGACGCGGCTCATGGTCACGCACACGCCACGCGCTCGTCAACAAACACGCGCTCGTAATCCCAACACTGCTAAGATTGGCGTCTTAGAGTTGGTGCATGATATTAAAATCCTTTCGTGCGTATCCAAGGACGAGGATGCGGAGCGTGAAGCCTTTAGATCCCTCGAGAAGGCGCTGGGACTTCCATGCAGACACACACGCACACACACACACGCTGTGGCACTGCGCGCGAGCCAGCGAGCCAGTGAGGGTGAAGGAGTGAGTGAGTGAGTGAATGTGTGTGTGTGCGTGTGTGTGGGAGGCACAGCGGCGCGGAGTGTGTGTGCGCGCTCCGCGTGACTCCGAGCAGACTGGCTGGACTGACTGAGACTGCAGCTCACACAGGCGCGCGCGCGCGCTCACTCACATCCCCCTACTTCCTCCAAAAAAGCAGGACTGCCCCCATCTACCACACACACACACACACACACACACACACCCACACACACACACACACACACACACACACACACACACACACGCCCCACCTCGGCACACGTCTGTCCAGCCAGACGTGAAAAGAAAAGACAGAGATAGAGAGAGAGGAAAAAAAGAAATACAAAGTTAGAAAAGCAAGAAAGACTAAGAGATCAGTGACTGGTGACTGAGGCGGAGCTGAAACTCAACTACAATAAACTGCGCCTCGCGCATCTTTAAAAGAAACTTTACACCACTGTATACACACACCCACACCCACACACACACATAAACACACTCAGGCATCTGTAAAACACTGCCACTGCCACTGTGTACCATTAAAAACAATAGAAACACATGAAAACACATTAAAACAGAAAACCACACTCAAAACAAACAAACTGTAGATGAACCAGCACTGTGGTCATAGTGCCCACCAATTTCTGCTCACTCAGACACACATAAGGGTGTTTTTTTCAGTCCTCTGCACTGAAGAGTTCTGCAGCAGATTGTGTGCACATCATTGTATTTTCCACCAACACTTATGTGATTACATTGAAAATACACTAGACTTTCTAAGTGCAAGTTAGAAAAGTACCTCATTACCTCAAAGCAGTCATTCTGTAGCCATGCATTTTACATTGTAACATTCTGTAAGTCTGTTTTTAAGTATTCCTAAACAGAATGTTATTGACCTGTTGTAAACAAACACATGTTGCGTAGAGGTATATCTATATATAACATGTTTGCTTTGGCATTGGTGAATGTATTTAAAGCTTTTTTGTGTTTTTGGGTGAATGAAGCCCCATCAGTTTTGATTACTCAGTAGAAACATTCTGCATGTCTGTTAGTGCTGAAATGTTTGTACTTTTTCTTTCCTGTCCACAGTTTAGACTGACTTTATGAGGCAGGTGACATCAGTGTATCTGTGAGGGAAGCCCAGATCATTGCTGCATTTGCTCCTCTGTGCCTTTTTATTGCTTGTTTGAAATGCTGGAGGGCTGAAGGGGTGGGGGGGGGGGGGGTGGAGAGAGTTATCGGACAGAATGTGCACGTGCGCGTGGTGAATTGCTGCACAAAAGGGTTCCCACCACAAACCCCCACTGCCCCCAAAAGAACTCCCGATACCATCACCCCCCCTCCTCCTTCACCAAATGCCATTTCATCCAGGGGTCACTCCGGTGAACCCCAGCTTCATGCATAATGCCATTCCTACGACTTAAGAACTTTGCATCTTCGCCCACGCTCACACACACAAAGCCAACACGTGCGACTGGGAGGGTTTTTGTAGGCAAGCAAATCATGAGCCATCTGGTGCAAAGGGGTCCAGACAACCCAACCCTGTAATTACAGCAGTCCTGCGAGGAGCTGCAGCTACAGACCGCCACCCCCATTCTGACGGCACGCGGCTGCAATAGAAGCATAATAGTTATGGAACAATGTCTTGTTTGGACCCAAGACAGCTAACCCCCCTCTAAATCAAATGACGTCCATTAAAACAGGTTCCCTTCAAGTTACATGGAAATACGCTTGTAGGAACATACAAAGAACATCAAGACAATGGAGCAGGACTGGTCTTCTGGCTTCTCCATGAGTTCCTTAAAAATAGGTTCCCTTCAAGGAAATACACTTGTAGGAGCATACAAGGTACATCTCGAGACAATGGAGAAAGACTGGTCCTCTGGCATCGCCAAGATTTTTAATCTTAAGTGCCGCTCGGCCATACTTCAGCAGAGCTCCGTGTCTACAGTGAAGAATGCAAAACATTCTAAATCAAGAAATAAAAGCTGTAGAAGTTGATAAATGTCATTAAAAGCAGAAGCAATGGCCTGCACTGAAATTTTGGACATCTGTAGCAGCTTTGTTGATCTGGAAATAACCATCCAGGGCAAACCATCTCATCTCCTTCACCATGAGGAGCACACAATTAGGCTGGGCCAGACAAGGACCCTAAATGGCTGAATAGTAAAACTGCATTGTTTAAAATAAAGGAGCCACAGAAGAAAGACATTTGGTTCTCTAAAGAAGCTTCCAATTGATTCCTTTGCTGACACTGAAAAGCAAAGGCTGTTAGATTGTTAGCCCTCAGTATGCAGGGCCGTTGGGGACAGTGGGGCACAAACTGAGGCTGGTTAATTTGGAGATTTCATGTGGTTAAAGAAGTTCCAGTAGAACATGCCTCTAGTCATGTTCTCACATTCCTATAGGATCAGCATCTACCATTTATCAGAGAAACTGAGTGGATATTTCTCTAGAGTCAGCCCGAAGAGTGTTTTTTATACATCACTCATTCCAATTTTACTATAGTCAGTACACAAACATTTGGACAACGCTGGTTAAATGTCATGTTTTGTATAAATGATATCCACACCCTCTACATATATGTTCAATTCAGCAAATAAACATACATCAAAAGTCATACATTAAACGTGCAGAAGTGAGTTCTCTGTGGAGGATCTAACTTTTGCATATGACTGTATACTACATCTCTTTCTTAACAGCTGTAATGTAAGCATCATTTTGACCCAGAGTGAGAGCTAGCCAGGCTAAAGGACAACCTCCTCATTGAAGGGGGTTAGACTCAATGCTGTGTTACAACTGAGCCTCCCAAAGAAAACAATGAGAAAAACAATGATCAATGTAACCCTCTTTTTAAACTTCAATCAGTCGATTTCCTTGGAAACATTTATGACCAATCAAAAGTGCTTGGGAAACACATAAATTCAATGTATTAAAATTGTTGGTATTCTTCTAATCACTCTTATTCTGATGAATATATTTTTATGCATTTAGGTTTGAACAATATGTCTGAGTTCACTTTTAGCTGAAATGTTCTTTAACCATTGATTTTTACTGGTAGCAGTGACATGTAGGTGGCTAGATAGTGAGCTCCCGTTGTGGCTATACATATATAGTGCACATATATCCACCACCGGAACTCATTATCTACCCATAAGACAGTGAATAGAGTTTCAGTACTAGAGCTCCACTCCATTAGGAAGGGAAATCATGCTCGGCTTGGAAAGCAGACAATGTATGGAGGTATGAAATATTAACGTATGCAGGTTTCACAGAGGATGAGCATGGACAATGTTCATGCGACAAAACTTCCTTCTACTGTAATTGTCACCATCAGAACGCCCTCTGAGAACGTAATCAGGTTATCCACGGGTGTGCATGCTCATTTTTTCCGTCTCTCTCTCTCTCTCATTCTCTCTGCCCACCCCCCTTTCTCTCGTACACACTCATTGAAATGTGCAAATATTCATTCAAATCTAATGTCATTACAAGGCACTAATCACATTTCATGCTCAAAGAAGTTTGAGACCTGAGCGTTTTAAACAAGTGGGTGGTTTCGTTCATAAAAGCCACGCAAGGCAAGGCGGCAGATGCTCCGCCGCACCTCGGGTTTCTGGTATCGACGGTGTTGTCGGAGTGTGCCGTGGAAGTGTGTGCAGGCAGCTCCACAAATCAATGCTCCCAGACCCACTCGGCTGTCGCCGCTGACGAATTCCGCCAATTTGCTTTCAGAATCAATTCTCGTCTGTCTTTGACGGTGTCAGGCCCCGAAGTGGCCCGGTATTAGTTCGGAATTGGGCCGCAATCATCCAAATAGTTTTACAGCATGGCTTAAGTGGCTCTATGGACCGAAACATGTGCGGTATAGCTGAAATCTGGCGTCATATGTTCTGTCAGATGGCTTCCTTTGGATAGTCAGAGCTACGTTTCCATACCGTGGTCGTAAAGTCAACCCACCCCCCCCAGCACACCCCCTCCGAATGTGGGGGGCTGGGAGAGTTAACTTTGTCATTGAAATGAAAAGGATCATGCTCACAAAAGAGCCTGGCAGGTGGGATGGCGCAGGGCACACAGAGGGGCCGTGGAAACGGTGGGGGAGGCAGAACGCACCCGTCCCGCCTAAATCCAGGCAGATGATGGCCTGGGGGAGGGGTGGGGGGGGGGGCATTACAGGCATCTGCACTCTTTTTCTGCTGGCGTCCAGGCGGTGGAAATGAACTTACACAGCTGTCCTCAAATGCCATCTCTTCAACAACCACTTAAACTAAGCCTTACATAAATTCTTAATTTGGTCGAGAACCAGAACATTCGGAACATTCAGGTCATATCTGGTGCCACTGTAGATGCACACCGGAGCTACAGGGCTATAGGGCTAAAAACATGAGGAGTAGGCCTAAATTTGGCCATTTTTACAGATCACAGAAGGGTAAAAAACCACATTTGCAAATCTATAAGAGATTGCTTTACAGCCTGGTATGGTTCAAGGCAAATATATTGTCTCTGTTGAGAAAAAAAACAAAAACAAAACTCACTCAAATACAATCTAAAGGCTCATTTCTTCAGCAACCATTAAATTTAACCCATACATAAACTGTTAATGATTAAGAACCAAAACGTCTGGTGCTTCTGCACTTGTGCACTGGGCTAAAAGGGCTCAGAACATGAGCAGTAGGCCTGAAATTTTCCATTTTGATTGGAAACAAGAAGTCATATATGGTCAGAAACCACGTAAGAAAGTCTGTTAGAGATTGCTTGACAACTGCTAGATATTTAAGGCGCTATTAAGTGCGGAAACAGTAATGAGTGCATTTAAAGTTGAAGGACAGTCTAGAATTTGACTCTAACCACCAGTTAATAGGAGTCAGACCTGCACTGTTACAAATTCTTTAGAAAGGTTTTATTTGACCATATTTTCATTCACGGTTGCGCACTCAACAACTTTCTGACGCTTAACAAGAGTAAAAATCTTTGCAAACCTGTTGTGTGCCAAGACTTTTCACTGCTTCGTGTATCTTTCTTTCACTGTAAATTGGAGATACATGGACTGGCTTGTTGATAAAGGGACTATTTGCTACATTAGCCTCTTAAGCTCCAGAGTGAATAAAAAAACACATTTGGCGTTTGTTGTTGGCTGTAACTTTGATTTTCAGCCAAAGGGCCACTTTAAATCGGTTTATTTCAGCATTGACTTCTGTCACTGGCCTTTTCAAGACTGTTTAGGCCTGCTTTGCTGGAAAAGGAATGAATTTTCCAAACAGACAACGAGGCTCTTCAGGAAGTCGCTCTGCATATGAGCGTCTGCCAAGCGCGAATGTGAATATAAATATAAATAAAGAGCTCCGGCTCCGCAGGTCAAAAGATCACAAGGGGGTTGGGGTGTGTTTGTAAAGGCACGCGAGCATCTGCCACTCGCTCCCCCATCCTGGGACACTCTTCCCACCAAGGCCCTGCTCCCCACAGGACCATCTTCTGCCTTCCTCCCTTCCTGCATAACTATTAGCACCCCTTCTGTGGGCCGTTTGCTGAGGAGCCCTGAGTAACAATGACTTATTGTTATTCATTCTTTCTTTTCTCACGCACAGAAAAGGATTTATAGCTTGCATATGGCACGTGTGTGCCTTCTTTGTAACTTTAGTGGACGTGGATGAGGCGCGGCACACTTCAGTAACAAGCACAACACACCTGTGTGTGTGTGTGTGTTTGTGTGTGTGTGTATGTTTATGTACCACAGCAATATTTGGTGGAGGACTTTGCAGTTTAGTTTGTCCTTATGAGTCATACTGACATACAGCATGCAGAGAAAGAGAGAGAGAGAGAGAGAGAGAGAGAGAGAGAGAGAAAGAGAGAGAGAGAGAGAGAGAGAGAGAGAGAGA
>JBBPDE010000031.1:11950154-11967268 GCA_037974605.1 Nannopetersius ansorgii | reverse complement strand
CTCTCTCTCTCTCTCTCTCTCTCTCTCTCTCTCTCTCTCTCTCTCTCTCTCTCTCTCTCTCTCTCTCTTGCTCTGTTCCTGTGTTCCATCCCTTTTTTTGTCCCCAACATACTTTATGTATCTCTAACAACTCATCTGTTCAGTTTAATTTGATTCAGTTCAATTCACTGTTTTGTCAGTGCGAGCGTATAATAAGTACAATATTGCCAAAGCATGGCAAGAGACAAAAAAAAGCTTATTCTTCTACTCAGCGTCAAACCAATACATCTCATCTTCTACTACAGTCAGTCACATCGTTCTCACACTGATAGTTTTTGTTTCTTGTTGTTTTAACTCAAATGTTCTCCTCTATTTTGGATGAATGAACATGCCAAGCAGAAGCGGTTTAACCAGACTGCTATCGTGACTTTCCCCTTCATCTTCAGTTCTCTCTCTCTTTTCTTTTCTTTCTTTCTCTCTCATTGTCTGAGGTGATGATTTTTTGTCTTTGTGCTGCCACTGTGTAATAAGGAAGCCATTGTCAGAAGCCTCCATGTGTGTGTATGTGTGTGTGTGACTGTGGGGAGGTCCAAATGCATATCATTTCCTCTCCAGTCAGTTGTAATAGACAGTCGATATGAAGTCTCGCTCCTTCTCATTCGCTTGTTCTCCTTCTTCTTTTCACATTCCTCTTCTCCTCCTCCCTTCCAGTTCACTCACTTTAGCTCAACCAAACACCAACAGTGCCCCCAACAGGTCTTATGTGGCGATTGTGCAGCTTTTTGACAGGGTTTGGGTTAGAGAGGATTAGAAGGAGCTGATTTTATCGGTAACATATCATGGTGAGCATGACAGAGAAAGAGAGCGAGAAAGAGGGGGTGGGGGCAAGAAAGAGAGACAGAGACAGAGAGAAAGCATTAAAGAAGAGTTTAACTTCTGTATCGATGAGAGAGCATGAATAGTTTGCTTTACATGTGTATGCTAAATATTGTTGGACCTAGAATGGAGCCCTGAGCCACGCCACAAGACTGGTCAAAATACTCAGCTGTTCAGACGGCCATTTTACACTTTTATAGATCCCCCCCGCCCAACTCACATTTGAATTTTTCTTTTCAGGTTGTGAAATAAAAAATAAATAAAAAGCTCAATTTAAAAAAGCGACATATGCTCATCTTGAAGACATCATTCAAATCCATGCAATTTAGTTTTTGAACACAGATGTACCTGCAGATTGCAGGTATCCATTATTTACAGACACTACAGACAAAGTGGGTGTCTAAAAATTAGCTGTTACTTTGTTTTATAATAGCTTAAAACTGTTATTAAAAAGCAAAGTTATACAAATAAGATTTTTTTTTCCTCTGTCATATGTCTTCTTCCTCTCATACATGCCATATGCCTCTGTTAACTATTTCGAGGGAGACAAGACCAGATTCCCATTAACTTAAATCCATCTGTCGTCTGCAAGGACATCTGCCTTTCATTTCTGTAGTCACTAATGATTTAAATGTTAAATTTGTCCAAAGTGGCTGAATTTTGACAAGAAAAAAAATGATCTGACAGTTACTGTAGTTATGATCTGCTGGTAACTAGGCATGTGCTTGCCAGAGCTCCAGTAAGGAGGAAGGTTCCGAAATGGGAAAAAAATATTTCAGGTTGATTAAAGTGGACCAATATAATGCTAGTGAACTAATTGTGGGACGTTATGTTACGTAGGCTTTATAAAAACCTAATATAATGAAGGATATATAGATTTTGTGTTTTTCAATAACTTGCTGTAGCATATTAATGTGGAGTTGTTATGATCAAAATAACCCCAAACGCAGTGCTAAGCTCTGGTCTTACCAAACATTGGCTTCACTATTTGCTTCAATGAGGTGGGGCAAGCAGAACAGGATTGGTGCTGATATTAGAATGTGTTGGAAATACAGGACTGCACAAAAGTTACATTTAAAAGCTGATTACTTCTGGGCAGCAGTGTTTAGTTAGTATTAAAACACTAATATTTCTATAAATACATATAACATCTATCTATCTATCTATCTATCTATCTATCTATCTATCTATCTATCTATCTATCTATCTATCGATCGATCGACCGATCGATCGGTCGGTTGGTTGGTTGATTAATTTAATCAGGAAGCTCATCCTCATGTTTTTCATTGGCTCCCACTTCTGAGGTTCTTGAAGTAGCATTAAGCATTAAAGGGAGACATGACGCACAAAAAGAGGGAAGTTTGGAGAAAGACATGAAGCTAGACCAAAGCTTGTGGGCTGCACTTAATGAAGAACTGATGTCAGTAACAGTAGCAGATTTAATTTAATTCAATATTTGAGCAAGTTATCATAAACCAGGATTTTGATATAATTGTAAGTTAAATTTTTCTTTGAATTTGTTTGCTTTTTTTGTTGAAAAAATAGTTTTAGATTCCCATACCCTGCATTCTTTCAGAGCCTTGTTCACCAATAAAGTTTTGCTTGATGAATATTTGTTGCAAAGTTTTTTTGACACCACTTCCAGACAAGGAAGGAATGATGGCTTCAATCAACGGCTCCAAGAACAAGTGATAATGGGCCAAATATGTTGCTGCCAGTACAGAATTTCGAACAATTGTTGAGAAAACTCAAATTATCCAAATGTGTTACTCAAAGGCACCCGCCAAACTTTCTCTGCTTACTTTCATCAGAAAGTGTCTGTGGCTGATAGCTTTGTGGCGGCCTGGAATGAATGACATGTTTACCGTTTCTCAAATGCAGAAGAACAGAGACGCGTGGCGAAACCTTTCAGCATGGAGAAGCCCTCTGTGTTACATAAAGTTGTCAAAGAGAACATGGCACTCTTTTTCAATCTGATTTTTCCTGACATTACAAGTAATCATAACCCATTTCCAGTGTTCTTTTGTAGCCTTTCTCCAACTGCCTTCCCATATGAATCACATACTCACATCTTAAACATACTCACATCCTTTGAGTGTGATCCCTGCTCTAAAACACCTGACTCAGGTCAGGAAGGACTCGATAATGAGCCCATGAGTCTAACCAGGAGAGGGGAAATGCAAAAATGGGCAATGCTGGAGACTGGGAACCACTTTGATACAAATTGCCACCTGAGTTAGGTTCTCCAAGACAGCATGGTACATCATTATCAACATAATCATGAGGTAACCATGAGTGACAACTTAAAGGCTACAGCAATTCCTTGGAAAATCAATCAGATTTCCTTATGGGCAAAGTGTCATAAATCATCGATGTTTGAAATTTGCATAGTTAGTTTGTATTAAAGTTTGGAGGCTAATGTAGCTAATAAGCAATGGAAGATTATAATGCACCAAATGGTGTAAACAAACATGTCTCATATGATAAGTTCAATAATATCTAAAGAACTTGTCTGACTTTAGTGATAAAACATATATCAGGTGTACAAGAACACATTGACCATTCAGAAACACCTACCAGGTACACCAACAGTCAAACATTGTGTGCACATTTCGAAAGGAAACTGGTGACACATTTTAGTTTGTAGCTGTTCACTCAACAACTTTCCAGAATAAAAATAAGAATAAAAATCGACAGTTCATGAAATAAATGTGATAAAAACTTGTACTGTGCAAAAATTCAGTGGTAGTGTAGCTGCATTATGTAGGTTTACAGTAACAGATTGTAGCCTATTGGTTCTTGCACAACTGATGCACCCCATCTATCTTGTCCACTAATGAAAACGGACCCACATGGGAACACTGTTGAACAGATGTTATCTGAGGGTTGGGCCATTTGTAGCACAACAGTGACAGTGACATAGCAGCAGCATTTTATCATGTGTTATGTTGATACGAGTGTATAGAAGAGTAGAGGCCACTGTTGGATGGATGTTTGTGGTTTGGCTGGTGTACCACCACCACACACACCACTATGGCACTACCACACCTGTCTTTCTGCTGCACTAAGCAAAAAGTGGGGGGCCAAATAAATGATTAGGAAAAATGGGTGTGGCATGCCTCCCCTGCTATAACGGTTCTGCCGCCCATGATTTGAATACAATATCAAGTCCCTGTTGGTGTAATAGTATATACACAATATATAGGTTTGTGTGAATGTATATTTCCACTTTGCTGGTGTAAAAATGCAAATAACAATACAGTCTCTCATCTCTTATCACCTAAATAATACCTAGTGGTGGTTCTGTGGTCATTGTACTTTTACCTATAGAAATGGACACATTGGCTCTGAGATGGCCTACTTCTTTTAGAACTGTTGTGCTTTTACCAGCTGTAGTTTTTGTTTATAAGGGTCTTGTTGTGGAGGCCCACGCAACACAGCACAGTGCTCATTCAGGTCATGAAAATCTTGATCAGTGCTGTTGAGTTGAATCAGGCATGTCTGGACCAGAGAATGTGCTAGATTGGACAATGCTGTGGTCCTCCAGGGACTGTTTTTGGGCTTCCCCCGCATTAAAGTGACAAAAGTTCTTTTGGTTTCCCAATGCATCACGTAACAGAGTGTGTGACATGAAGGTACGGTACAGTGAGTCCTCCTCAGGTTCGCTGTCAGTGCCTCGCAATTCACTGACCGAATATGATCCCGTGTGAGGAGGACGGCGGCGCTGGATCAGAGAAATCACAGCCGCACTCAGAGTCAGACTTTTTCCATTTATTATGTCGGAATAACGTAAATACCTCAGAGAGAAAGGTGTTGTTCGAGTATTCATGGCTCAGGTTGCCTTTAAGGTCACCGCAATCTTTTGACATCAATGCTGTCATTCAGCAGCCTTTCAGCGCGAGAAGAGCCGGATAAACACTGATCCCGAGAGAAAAACACACACGCACACACAGTAAGGGTGGCACACGCTGAATTTATCACCCTTATCCAACCAATCGTTTTTTTTTCTTCTTACCTCGTTCGCCTGTACGACTTTGTCAAAAAAAAAAAATGAAAAAGAACTACAGGTTGACATTTACGTGGCAACTCTACAGAGGCTTTCAGTTGTTCCAGCTCAGATATACACATCCACACTTTTGTGTCATTATATTCCATTGAAAAGAGTGTGACTTCTTTCAAATGTCTTCGGAAACACACACACACACACACACACACACACGCTAGATTTAAATAAAATATATTAATAGCACTCTCATGAGAGGAGAAGGATTGTGTCAGTTTGATTGTCTCTTAAACACATTTCACAATCACTGTCTGATTTACATTTTCGAATTTGCCAAAAGGTCAGATTAACATACATGACGTCATTCGAGCACCTTGCATTTTAAACGTTAAATGATTTTAATTGCAAATGACTAATGGGCTCCATGTGGCATCATAAGGGATAAGTGACACCTACATAAGCCTTTCATTAAGTGGAATAGTGACATCAGCTGTCATAACACTAACGAAGGTGAAATCATTTCAACTGCCACTTAAAGTAAGTTATTTCAGGATCAAATTATTGCAGGCTTATGTCAATTTGTTGTGCCGCCTGACTCCTTTCCATTAAAACGTACCATCGCACTGGTGTGGTTTGGGAAGTTCAGCATAATGCAGCATAACACCAGCAAATCACACTGCAAAGCTGTTGTTTAAAAGGTTATAAACCGTCTTCATTTATAACTACTGTGGCACTGTAACCATAGCGACTACAGCTTAATCATCCTGTCAAACAAGTCAAAGTCAAATGAGTGACACCAGCATCGAGGTTAACATAGTTTCTCTGACGAGAAGATGTTTAGCCGCCCTGGTGCCAGATTGAGCGAATACAAGAACATTTCACAATATAAAGCAACCGGATGAAGAATTTTAATATGTAAAACTGTCTTCACTGACTGGTCATTTTATTAGACAACTTTACTACCTGTACATATATATCCACAATGTTTATATATACAGTAACCTCCCACTTTCACGCAGATCAGCAGTCTCAGGTTCAGTCCATTGCGGTGGTTATCAGGGCAATCAGAGACCTATTTGGGGGCATATTTAGGGTTTACACTATAAAAATTGACATTTGTAGGCATTTTTAACCACTATACGCGGGTGCTCTTGGAACGTGCATATACTTATATATATGTATATATGTATCTTGCTATGCAAGTTCACAGTTTCTGAAGTCCATCTGTGCATTATTTCCCATCCTTTAGTCCATCAGTGGTCAGTTTCTGACCACACAATCACTCTTGGCTGGATGCTGTTGGGTGTTTAGACTCCAGCAACACTTATTCCAGCACCTCACACATTACCAAACCCCTACTATTGTCACTGCTGTGCTGAAAATGGACCATCACCCTTATAACTGATCAGAAAATGACAACTAAAGAATGGAATATGCAATGGGATGGCTGATAAATATTGAGCACCAGATGGGCTTGTTGGGCATGCCCAGTCCCACATAGCTCGCATTTTATTTCGGATCTGAGCCGTCTGACTGTTTGGCTAAACACAGTGAGTTTATTGAGCTAAATTACATGCCACACATGAACACTAATAGCTGATTAATTATACCTTTTCATGTCAGTCCACCACTGACGACCAGCTGTCTGGAGATCCACTGCCATGTTGGACTGTCAGAGCTTCAGAACAAGCTGAAGAAGCCCTGCCACACGAGCTCTATTAACTGACCGAGTCACTTCAGTGGGGCACAGTACATGCAAGAGGGGGCATTTCCAAGGATGCCATTAATAAAGAGGGAAAGGTATTAAAGGTGCTCTCTGGTTAGGGGTTGAGGGGTTATATCATCTTTAATAAAAACTAGGGAAGGACTGAGGTACGAATAAAACGTCCTTATTTTTAGACTCGAAATAATGACCTTTCGAAACACTTAAAAAGGCCATATCTTATTTTTTTAAGTAGTTTTACTTACTTTCTTGGAGGTTCACTTATGAGGCTTGTGTGGTGTAATTCATCTTTGCATGACTGTCAGTCTCACATTATCCATTTTTGTTACTGTACCTTTAAAAGATATATATGTAAAGAATGATGATCTGATTTGCTGTCCTGCATTGCGCCTCATTCAAAAATGTGCAGTGCAGGCTGAAACACTTCTTAGAACTTCACTAAATATGTACTGAATATGAATATATACCATGTAAATAAACTATTCTGTTAACGTATTATTGATCAGTGGATAGTTTATTTTTAAAAAGATATTTCTGCTGGACAGATATTGTTCTTGGTAACAGATATTTGACTTTAATTGTCTTTTTTTCCCCAGAGCCATCCTCATCTCCTCTCTTACATTTTCACTGGTCATTATCTGTCGAACTTTCTGTCCTGATTACTGTTCTTTTGCTCTCTGGAGTTTGAAGATATTGACTGATTTGAACACAAAGAAATAAAAGCTAGGCTGAGTTAAAGTGAGCTCTTTCTTATGATTTCTCTTACAAACTTTTGCCAGTTTCCTTGTTGCAAAGTCAGAAGTTCTGCACTGGACTTGTTATATTAACAACTAATGGAATTCTGCTCTCTATTATATAATTATTTACTTTAGTTTGCTCTACCAGTCGAAAGCTTTTGCAGTCCACAGGTTTTATCACTATTTATTTCATAAACTGCAGCTTTTTGGAAACTATAAACTATATATAAACCTACAACTATAAATTAAAATAAAATCAGTTCCTTTCTAAGATGAAAGAATCTGTAACAGTGCAGGTCTGACTACTATTAACTGGATGTGTTGAGATGCAGAGTTACACTTTAAATGCACTCGTTCACTGTTTCAGCACTTAATAACTTGTTAAATATCAATTAACACTCGTTTGTTGATTCACATTATAATTATATTAGGGGGCTTTGTGTAAGATAGTAATGAATAGAAAAAAATCTGTCCAAAAAGGAATGCAAATGATAAACATAGTGTCAATTTATGCAAATGTAGAAAATCTTAGTGTGCGCAAAAACTTTGCAGCCTTTTGATATTGTTCTGCCCATTTTACTCCGCTTTGTCCGATGTTGACACTCCCATGTTCCAGGACAGCTGGAATATGGGAGTGTACGACTGGCTCAACAGACATGATGAGACAATTTGATTGACCATCAAAGGACTCCAAATCTCAAACCCAGTTCTTTATGTGGAACATATTGTGAAAAGCCTCTTATGAGTCCTTAGTGGACTAAAATGGACAGAAATAATTTGGTAATGTTTATCCAAGAGGATTGATGGTAAGTGTTCACCCTCAGAACTCTGATTTCAGTTAATATAACTGGTGTAAAACAGTCAAGAAACATGTTTGTTTGTCACCTAGCAGGCAATATGTAAGGGAAACAAGGCTTGGGACCCAGCAGCAGATCAACAGACAGCCAGTTAAATGTATAAAAAGAGGCACTTCATTTAAATACAGGAAAGAAAACTAAAACATGAAAATAACCAAACTAAGATTTAAAAACAATAACTGGTAGAGATGCTTCCAAGAGAGTCAATTGGGTTGGCTCAGTGGTCGAGAGTTGGTGATGGCCAAAACAAAGTCCTGGGCAGATCCAGCGTAGTCTAAGCAGGCGGCAGTCAAGGAGCTCGACAGGCAGGACGGTGGCTAGAGAGGGAAACCCAAATACAACAGTGAGCACCAACACCCAATCAGCAGGGAACACACACACACAGCAGCATGGGAAAATATAGTTACGGCTCTTCAGGCGGTTCTAGCGAGCGTTGAACGGACTTCAGCCACCAGCGTTGCACCACAAGAGCGGGGAAGCTGTGATCTCAACCTCTGGCCTCCCCCTTTCCCTTCAAAGACAGGGTTTTTTTTATATTCCTCAACCAGGGTGTGACCCATTTGTTGTTAATTGGGAACAGGAGCAGCCGTAGTCAATTCCCCTAAGCTTGTCAGCCAGGGACAGGAAGTCTTGCCCAAATATGGGCAAGGGGGTGGAGCACCTCAACAAGTTCTAATAAACCCATTAGACTAGGTAAGCAGTGGTGGAAGCACAAGCCCAAATATGGGCATACAGGTAAAAACAGGACGTTTAATGTCAGGTTTGTCCATGTGCAGTCACAGGGCAGCATACACAAGTGCAATCACCAAAAAAATCAAATGTGCAAATGGGTAACACACAGTAAAAACACCACAATCAAATAAATAAAAACACACCAAATAAAGCCCTAATATATTCTGCCATTTGATAACCTAACAGCTGACATCCACTCATGACATGTTCTCCTACACGCTCGCCGTTTGTTTTTGTTTCTCTCGGCGCACCACCGCTCAGCCGCTCTCTGGAGCCCTGCCCTCTGTGGGTTTTCCCCATCCACTTGTGGGTGAAAACTATTCTGAAAGTTCTTCCGGGTTCAAAGATCTTGAGTTTGTTTTTAAATCCTAAAATACAAGACATTTGTTTATTTTGGTTCTTTATATTCATTTGCTTGTGACACTGTTTTTTTATTTTATTACATTAACTTTGGTTCTATTTAACACAGAAACACCAAACAAAGCATCGCATGACGTCTAACACCTCGAGCAGCAGCACAAACCAGGAGAACTTCAATATCAAGAGCTGTTTATCTGTATGATGATGATTTACCATTTCTTGGACTGGCATGGATCCATACTGCTCATCAATAACTGCTGTGACTGTTTATTGTCTGATATAATGGACATTGAAAGGCAACACCAAGTTGACTGGACAAAAAGTGGGGAAGAGAATGTAGACACAAACTTGCTTTCAGTTTTTATTACAAGATCAGCAGGACATTTCGACAACGTTTGTGTTCATATATGTATTAGTGTGTGCACTCACCCTCAATAACCTTCAAATGTCCAGCTCATGTTTCCTCCATCTCTCTCTCACTCCGTGAACCCTGCTGTGCTCTGAGCTCCAGGCCGCGCCATTATGGCTGTTTATCTCGCTAATCTATTTATGACACATCACAGCTCTTCCTCTTTCCCCCTTCATTACCCACCACTCAGCTCACACAGGGAGACATGGAGCACCTCGTCACCATGGCAACAGCACTCCTACCCTGCCATCCCACCCCTGGCCCACGGGTCGGGGTCAAAAAGTGATTAATCGACCGCTCTGCGTGTTTGTTAGGACATTATTTCTGCATCTTTAAGCATTTACTTGTTTTTTGCTACTAATGGCACGCAGGGCAAGTGACTCCTAGATTGCACACAAAGCACTGGTTTCCAATCAGTATCAGTTCCCATGTTCCATGTAGTGGCTTTTTCTCTTGTAGGTCTGTAGTACAAGCATTCCAGGGATAATTGCACTTGAAAAAGCAAATTAGCATCTACAGAAGACCTTGAGTACCTCAATAGAACAGACTGGCTGTAGCTTGCAGCTACTCAGCTGGGAGAATATCGGTGACCACTACACTGAAGTGATTGCTGGAGTTCCATTTGGCTCCACTTACCTTATAGGGCCATTAGACATGTGTCCAATTATAGATTGTTGCTGCACAGTTTATAAGAACCCAATTACCCCATTCATCATTGGTTATTTTCTGACCATACAGAATTGGGTGGTGGATCATTCTCAGTTGATTATGGTAGTGGTACACTTTATTGACTACAGTATTGAGACTCCTGACCATTACACCAACAGGGACCCTAAGGACATTGCGTTCAAATACATAGCCTTTAATATGGAGTTGTTTCCCATTTGCAGCTGTAACAGCTTCCACTCTTCTTGAAAGACTTTCCACAAGATTCTGAAGTTTCTGTGGGAATTTGTGTCCATTCATTCTGTAGAGCAATGAGGTCAGACCCTGATGTTGGACGAGAAGGTCTGATAGATGATCTCAGTTTCATCCCAACAGTTCATCCCAAAAATGTTGGATGGGGTTGAGGTCAGGACAAGTTCTTCCACACTGAACCCATCCAACCATGTCTTTATGGAGCTCACTTTGTGCACTGGGGCACCGTCCGGCTGGAATAGAAACTGTTCTTCCCCAAACAGTGTCCACAAAGTTGGAAGCCCAAACCCTGGAAAACAGGTGTGTCCCATTACTTTTGTTCATATAGTGTGTAATGAATGGATTAGTTTTTGACCATATAGAACTGGGAGCTTGCCTGATAGCTTCTTTTTTCTTACATAATTTGTTTCCTTCCTTTACATCCTTTCATTCCTTCTTTCCTTTCCATAACTCTTTGCTTTCTCATTTCCTTCATGTTGTAGTTTTCTTTCTTTCTTTCTTTCTTTCTTTCTTTCTTTCTTTCTTTCTTTCTTTCTTTATCCCTTACTTGGTTTACTTCCTATAGTTCCACACTTTTATTTCTTTTTTCATCATTCATTCCTCTCTTCATTTCTGTTCTTTTTTCCTTCAATATTTTATCTTTGTTCTTTCCTACCTTTCCATCATCTGTCATTTACTTATTTAATTTCCACTCATTTCCTTCCTTCATTCCTTGCTTCCTCCCTTTATTCCTTCCTTTCTTCTTTATGTCATCTTTATTTTCATTCCTCTCTTCCTTCCTTCCTGTCCCATTTTACCTCTATTCTGTGCTTCCCTCCTTTTATTACTCCTTAAAACTGAGGGCTGGGCTGAAAAGAAGCACCTGAGCTTTGCTTTTTTCCTCTGCTCTTTTTGCTGTCAGCTCATTTCAGGGGTAATGATCCCTCGTCTTCACTTTAAAAAGGAGAGACGGGCGGAGAGCGTGAGCGGTGCTGAGGCTCGCGGAGGGTGGCGGCTGGTGAAAAGACCTCATTCTGTTTGGAGCCACGTACAAGCACCCCCGACCCTATTTCCCTGCCAGTCTATCCAGACTCGATTAAGTTAAACCAGAGAAAGAGAGAGAGAGGAAAAGAGAGCGCGAGTGAGTGAGAGAGAGAGAGAGAGAGAGAGAGAGAGAGAGAGAGTTGAAAAATGAAAGGAATGTAATAGAGAGAGAAAGAGAGAGAGAGGGAGAAAAGAAGAGAGAGATGAAAACAGAGAGAGTGAAAGAAGAAGAGAGAAAGAGATAAGGAGAGAAAGAGAGGGAGAGAGAGAGAGAAAAGGAGAGAGAAATAGAGACTGAAACAGGGAGATAGAGAGAGAGAAACAGAGAGATGAGAGAGAGAGAGAGTCAGAGAGAGAGATAAGGAGAGAGAGAAACAGAGAGAAAGAGAGGAAGCACTGAGGACGTGATGTCCTCTCTCGTTCCATAAGTGAACCCGTGTTTTCCTCACTTGTTCCATCCTACGCACCCCTATGCAGATAATAGGGCACCTCTGATTCACCAGCCTCAAAAAAAGAGAAAGAGATTTAAGAATAGTTGGGAAGGTGTGTGTGTGTGTGTCTGTATGTGTGTGTGTGTCTGTGTACGTGTGTATGCGGGGGGGTTGGTGGGTGGAGGATGGGGAGGGGGCGCGAGGTGTACTAGCACACCTCTGCCTTTCACTGCCCCAAAATAGGCATCCTAGGCACTGCCATCCTATAGCCCGGCTCTCATAAAAAGGAATTATAAGAGCTGAGCTATAAGATGAGATGGACAAAAGCAATTTCTGAAAACCCTGTCTGTTAAGTGGAACAGAGAGAGAGGGAGTGAGAGAGGTATATATACTCTACCACTCGAAAGTTTTTGTACACACTTTTACTCATTTAACATTTACTAAAAGTATTCTTTGC
Organism: Nannopetersius ansorgii; assembly: GCA_037974605.1. Lineage (NCBI taxonomy): Eukaryota > Metazoa > Chordata > Actinopteri > Characiformes > Alestidae > Nannopetersius > Nannopetersius ansorgii. The sequence continues at coordinate 11,954,763 of JBBPDE010000031.1, read as the reverse complement.
TAACAAACAATTGTACAAATATTGTACAAATAATTGTATTTTTATTCACCACTATTGACCTATAAAAAGCCACCTAATATAATAGTAATTATAATGCGGATCACCAGCCAAGTGTTAGATATTTGTCACGGCTCGGCCAGTGGCCAGTAGGGGCCACAGTGTTGGTTTTGTTTTGGGGGCTTTTATTTAGAGTTTTGTGCATGTTTCTCATGTTTCTCGTCTCCAGGTGTCTTGTGTTTTAGTTAAAGTGATTATGTTTTGTGATTGGTTTCTGTCCGTGTCTGTTCATGTATTTAAGTTCCAGTTATGAGGACCTCTGTGTACCATCACCTCGTTTAGTGTCATATCTCTGTTTTCTAGATTTATCATTGGGGTAGATCATGGCGTCGTGGCAACCGCCGCATCGCCGGTGACAATATTTAATGGGTTATTGAGTGCTGAAACAGTAACAAGTGCATTTAAGGTTAAAGGACAGTCTAGCATCTGACTCTGCATCACCAAATAACAGTTAACAGGAATCAGACCTGCACTGTTACAGATTTTAGAAAGGAAATGTAAGTGGGAGAGAGAATGAGAGACAGAGAGAGAGAGAGAGAGAGAGACAGATAGAGAGAGACTGAGAGAGACAGATAGACAGAGAGATAGAGAGATAGAGAGACAGATAGACAGAGAGAGAGACAGATATACAGATACACAGAGAGAGACTGAGAGAGACAAAGATAGACTGAGAGACAGCGAGAGACTGAGAGACAGAGATAGACAGAGAGAGAGAGAGAGAGAGAGAGAGAGAGAGAGAGAGAGTGAGATTCCTTGTCAGTGCATCAAATAACATACGAGACCCAAAAGATCACTGTACTTGATTGAGAATAATGGTTCAAATTATATCAGCTATTAAAATACTGGAGTGTTTTGAGTACCTGATGTAGTTCGTGAGTGATTGAACAGTGTCACATTCTTAGAGATCCAAGCAGCAAAGGTGCTGTTACTTTCGTTCCTATGTGCTCCGCCGTAATGGACTTGAAATGAAACAATGACCTCTGGCTGGCCAACTTTGTTCTTAAGTACGTGCTCGAGAGAGTTAACACGATCTCTGATTCTGGATGTGCTTTTTTTGCATCTTGACTCTGTTAATATCGGATACCGACATGAGCACCAAAGAGAAGTCAGTGCCGGTAAAGCAGAACATCACGAGGCTTACAAATCTGGAGGAAAAAAAATCCATCGGAGACAAAGCCTCAACCATGTGTGTGGAAATAAACAATTTGTGTGAGCCAGCAACCTACAAGACCAGAGCTGTAGATAAAAACGAATGCTTTCAATCACAAAGAAGAGAAAAAAAATCCTTCCAACGGTTCAAGGACACTTTGAGATGCAGGCTTGGACGTGTCAGAGATGAGCGAGGAGTGTGAGCCTGTGGTGAGCCTGCAGAACAGAAAGGCCAGGTCATGGGGCGAGAACGTGCAGGCGGTGCAAAGCAGACGGGGTGCCTGTTTTACTGCCGCTCGAACGTCTTTATTGATATGTGGGTGGCAGAAGCAGAACGGATATGAATGTGAACAGAAGCATCTTAACTGCTCGGCTCCAAACAAACAGCTCAGAATTTGTTGACCTTGCAGCAGGTCATGTGACCCAAGCGGTCTGGTGCTAACTTGAATGGTGTTGACTGACCAAGTTGATCATTCGACCTGAAAACATTGAAGGCCAGATGTATGTTCAAGTGGAGGTGCACCGATAAAAGAGTGCCATGCAACACAAATTTTCCACACACTGCTTGATTTAAAGGCACTGTGACATAAAGGAATATATACAGCATGATACATGCAAGCTTAATGATGAAGAGAGAATGGTGTTAATAAATGTTGGAGTAACATAAAAGGCAGCAGACTTATACGCAACAGAGATGGAGAATATATGTCCAACACAAAAGGCTCTATGTTTCAAGTGTTCTTCCTCCTTACTGAAGACACATCTGAAGGTAAAAGTAATTGTTACTAATGTGATTATTTTATTGCAAAAGTAATTAGTTATATTACTAGTTACTTCCCCCGCCTTTAAAGAAGCTCTTAATTCAGATCAAACCCACTTTATACAAGTTATACAAACCTACGCACACTCTATTAAGTGTTACAAAACAGTTCAAAATTTGTTGACATTGCAGGGTCATGTGACCCAAGCGGTCTGGTGCTAACTTGAATAGTGTTGACTGACCAAGTTGATCATTGAACCTGAAAACATTGAAGGCCAGATGTATATTCAAGTGGAGGCGCACCGATAAAAGAGTGCCTTGCAACACAAATTCTCCACACACTGCTTGATTTAAGGGCACTGTGACATAAAGGAATATATACAGCATGATAAATGCAAGCTTAATGGGTGGGTGGAGGTAGCTCAGTGGGTAGGATACTTGCCTCCGGACCAAGAGGTCACAGGTTCGAGTCCTACCTTCAGCACCACCAATGGGTCCCTGAGCAAGACCCTTAACCCTTGCTCCAGGGAGAGACTCCCTGTAGTTAAAGAATGGAAGTCGCTCTGGATAAAAGCGTCTGATAAATGCCGTAAATGTAATGATGAAGAGAGAATGGTGTTAATAAATGTGGGAGTAACATAAAAGGCAGCAGACTCATATGCAACAGGAATGGAGAATATATATCCAACACAAAAGGCTCTGTGCCTCAAGTGTTCTTCCTCTATACTGAAGGTCTTCAGTTGAGAAAGGCTAGTAGAGCAAAACCACCAAAGACAGGCACCAGTCAGGAGTGAATGATGTTCTGAGCAGTGTTGGGCAAGTTACTTTAAAAGTGTAATTAAATTACTGATTACTGATTACTCCCTTTAAAAGTAATCATGTTACTAATGTGATTATTTTATTTCAAAAGTAATTAGTCACGTTATTAGTTGGAATACTAGTTACTTCCCCACCCTCTAAAGAAACTCTTAAGTCAGCTCAAACACACTCTTAAGTGTTACAAACCTAGGACAACTCACAATACTGTTCCTACCTTTAACCAAGATCAATTTAAAGCAATGACTTTATTTCCAGCTACTGAGCGTGTACTTCTCACTCTCCAAGCTCACTTTGTTTTTGTTTGAGCCGCGTGCAACTGTCAGACGGACATCTGCCTGCCACTGATAGCTTACTGTGAATTATTGCTGTTTATATAATATAGATGTTAAAGCACTTGATTTTAGTGACCTTAAGGTGTAACTCTCCTTTCAAAGAGTTCACACATCTTTGTTGCCATCAGAGTAAAACTGATTGTAGAAGGTCAGAAGCTGATTTACTTTCTGAACGAAGGTCACCTCCCCCTTCCTCGCACATTTTTAAGGACTAAAGAAGGTTGACTACATGCTTTGTTATGGTTCAGTTTGTCAATGCAGGTGCATTGTCACTGGTGGAGCACAACTGTGTACTGGTAATAGTAACTCGTATTGGATGTAATGATATGAAAAAATTACACAGTGCATAAAGAGAAGCTGATGAAAAACAAAAGAAATGAGTTATGAGGTTTCATTTAATGAGTGAAGGTATGTTTTATTGTTAGTATTTCTAGTATTTGGTATAGTGGTGTCCTTGGGTTACTGTGGTCAGGAATCCATCAACAACGATTCTGCAACCAAGAACTGGTTAAGAATGAAGGTCTGAAATGAAAGCTTTTTATTAAAAAAAAACTGTAATTCTTTGAAACAGTCAAAATGGTCCTTAGGACACATAGATGGTCCACATTTTTGCTTCATCCATTGTGAATTAGGTTTGACTGACTGATCTGAAGACACCTGCTTTGACACATTAAGCTTGAATACAGGATATTAAAGGGACATTTAACCTTCTTCGCCGTGTTGTCTTGCCAGATTCTGTAATGCAGAACTGCACCCCAACAGCTGCATCAGTTTGACAGAATTCATTATTTTATCTATTTCATCTATTTTTTTTCCAGTACACCATGGTAGTTTCTTTCATGTGCAATATTTATTTGAGTGCAATTTTCTGTGGCAACATGTGCAATACATCTATACATACAGATACTCAATTTGTACATACATAAATATCTTTACAAATCATACAATGTGATTTCTCACAGTGGGAATGCGCCTACTATGTGAATTTCAGACACCTCCATGATTTCTAAGTGGGAGAACTTGCTAAATCGCAGGGTGTTCAAATACTTATGTTCCTCACTGTATATACACTCCTCACAATAAGTTAGGGATATACGGGGGAGACTTAGTGGATGTCACACATATGGTGTTTGTTTCACTTCAGACATTTTTGGGATAGGAAGGCAATTGTATTGGGGTGATAGACACACCTCATTTTGTGTTTTCCATGTAATGTATCATTGTGTACAGGTGTGCCTTATATTTGGTCCAATAACAAATGACAACCTTTTTCAGTGTGGCATCAATTTCAGCATTCTGTGGGTATAAAAGGCTGGTATTGTCAGTAAGTCATTACAAGTTCATCATTCAAACAACCATGAAAACATGACATCACTTAACGGATGAGCAGCGCCACCTGGCCATGGCGCGCCTTTGGGTCAGTGGCAGGCAGTCAGATGTTGCTCGTGAAATTGGTGTGTCTCAAAGTGTCATCAGCAGACTTGCATCAAGA
>JBBPDE010000031.1:11897484-11932514 GCA_037974605.1 Nannopetersius ansorgii | reverse complement strand
GAGAACAGAGTGAGGATAGAGGGAAGGCAGAGAGAGAACAGAGTGAGGACAGAGTGAGGAGAGAGACAGAGAACAGAGTGAGGACAGAGAGAGGAAAGAGACAGAGAACAGAGTGAGGACAGAGAGAGGAAAGAGACAGAGAACAGAGTGAGGACAGAGTGAAGACAGAGTGAAGGCAGAGAGAGAACAGAGTGAGGAGAGAGAGAGGAAAGAGAGAGAGAACAGAGTGAGGACAGAGTGAAGGCAGAGAGAGGACAGAGTGAGGAAAGAGTGAGGGCAGAGAGAGGACAGAGTGAGGAAAGAGTGAGGGCAGAGAGAGGACAGAGTGAGGACAGAGTGAGGGCAGAGAGAGGACAGAGTGAGGAAAGAGTGAGGAGAGAGAAAGAGAACAGAGTGAGGACAGAGAGAGGACAGAGTGAGGAAAGAGTGAGGAGAGAGAAAGAGAACAGAGTGAGGACAGAGAGAGGAAAGAGAGAGAGAACAGAGTGAGGACAGTATGAACGGAGATGATGTCATGGTGAGCTCAGTCTCACTTGTTTTGCTTCGATGAAGAACCATAACTGTGGAAGATCAGCTTTAAAAGGTCACATAAACATCCACCTGAAAGTGAAACCCTGCATGATGTCCATACAGTTGCTCTGAATAAATTATGGTCACTGTCTGAACAGAATCTGGACCTTCAAAAAAGAACCTTACAGGCTCTTTCAAATTGAATGAATGTAGAACAAGTTTTTTTTTATTTGATTTGATTGATTGATTCGCTGTCAGACAGTTTTTTTCTGTTTTATTGTGATTAGACTTCCAATTAGTTTTCAGAATAAAGTTCAGTTAACTTTTGTTTGTCATGATGATGTGTCTGATGGTGTGAAGGGCACTGATTATTATCCGATTGTATACAAACGACGTACATGGAGGGTTTTGTTCTGACAGTGGAAAAACAATTTCTGTAAATTCTGATTTGAGTGTCTGAATAAGTGGACACACCGTTTGTAAAAAAATAACATACTAACACAGATATAAAGTAATAAACTTTGACTTTGACTTAGAATAAAAATGAGAACTTAAGAGAGAGAAGCAAAGAAGGAAAACAGCCTTTTGTATCATAGTTACATATTTACAACATAGTTACATAGTTACAACTATTCATGACTACTCAGATCTAAAAGGCCTCTGGATGTATGTGACTGCATACATTACTAATGATAAATAAACATACTGTGACGACCGGTTGAGTCAGGGGACACAGGATACACAGAATCCATTTTCTTTGGCTTTATTTCCCAGTTCTCTCCAACAGCAAACCACACTCCAACACTTCCAACACCAACTACCTACTAAGCACCGCCCCTCCACTTATATACACCCGCCGAAAACCCGCCAGTTGCTATGGTGACGGACCCAGGTCACACCAATCTGCCCGCCAAAACCCACGGACCCATAATGTGCCACCCACGTGATCCTCCTGCCTGCCACACAACCCTCCGCCTAGCCGTGAGCCGTCCTCGGCTATGACAACACCCACTTGAAAGTCTTTCAGGCGGGCAGGAGCTCGAACCCCGCGGAGGCCCCGACCCATCCACTGGGCCCAAAACTCCATTGTCCATCTCCCCACTATCCATCTCCCCAGTGTCCCTTTCCCCAGTGTCCGTTTCACTCACCCGCACATGTCCTTCGCCCTCCCCACAGTCCTGTTCTCGGTCTGGCTTCCCCACAAAGCCCGCGGCGGTCCACTCTCGGACCCTGCCCCTTTTTCCGGGAGGGGCAGTAAACCCAAGCCGTGCCCGGGCCGCAAACTCCTGCCCCCTGCCGCACTCCTCGTCGGCCCTCGACGACCTGCGCTGCAGCTCCCTTGCAGTGGTGCGCGATGTGGCCTGGCTGTCCGCAGCAGTAGCAAAGCTGTACTCGCTGCCTCCCACAGTGGCGCGCTATGTGGCCTGGCTGTCTGCAGCGGTAAGAAAGCTGCACTCGCTGCCTCTCGTCGAGCCCCGCTCCGTCTCTCTCCGCGCCGTTCACCGCGGCGTCTGGGTCTCCGCGTCGTTGCCTCGGCGTGGAGTGGTCTGGTGCGGCCACACGCAGCTGCCCCGCGTGATCCTTCTGCCCGCCACAATACTTTAAAGGCAGCTGGTGACCTGGTGGTTTGGGAGTTGCCCCTGCAATCAGAAGGTTGTGGGTTTGAATCCCAACACTGCTTGTGGCACCACTGAGGTACCCTTGAGCAAAGTACCGTCCCCACACACTGATCCCCTCATTGGGTTAAACACAGAGAAAGAATTTCACATTCTGTGGTGTGTTCACGTGTGACTATAAGGGCCACTTTACTTTGAAGATAATAGTCCGAGTATTTTAACACAGTTTTTGTATCTGTATTTCATGTTTGCTTCCAATCGCAGGAATGAAAGCTCATTTGTGGACATGTTTAATAGATGACCGCACTTGACGACAGGAAGTCATTGACCTGGCTTTTTTGTTTTCTGAAAGTCTGCTGTCTCTGAAAGAACATCCTCTCCTTTCCTTCTCTCTGTCAGCTCTTTTCCCAGCTCCTCTCTTTCTCTCTTGATGTCAGTGAAGGCTGGCCCTGTCCAGGTCCTCTGCGAGAGTCCCGTCGGTGTGTGTTTATCTCCTCTCAACACAGCACTGCTTTAGAAAAGATACAGCTTGGCGATCTCACTGCCAACCTGGTTTAAATTCGCAGAGGCTAGACACTTTGGAAAGGTCTGCGATCCCTTGCTGAGTTTTTTAAGTTCTTCCTGACCGGCGGGTGTGATTTTCATTATGGCCAACGTAAAGAAGTTTTCTGACCCCTGTGTGTGTTTTCCCTCCCGCTTGGCTCCTCTCGGCAGGCTGCATGGCAGCAGAGTTTCAGTCGTAGATGTTGTCAGAAGAAAAGATTATTTTCTGAAGAAGAAGACGAGAATATTGCTAACCTTGTGTGTTGATGGGGATCAATTTACTTATCTATTGCTGTCACTTTAATCCTAAACAATGTTTATGAAACAACTAGTCGGGGGCATATGCCTCCTGGGTATGTGTGTGCATGTGTGTGCGTGTGTGTGTGTGTGTGTGTGTGTGTGTGTGTGTGTGTTTGTGTGTGTTTGTCCAGATCTGCAATTCAAAAAGATCAAAAAGTGGCTCTGAACCAGACTTGATACAATCAGTAGCAACCGTCCTTCTGCACTCACTGACCGCTGTAATTAGACCAGAATAAATATGATATGAATATAGAGGCTTGTTAGCAAGTTTTTACAGAAAACTTGGACACTAAACATAAGCTGGAAAATATTCAAACATGACCACATTAGCCATGCAATGCTAACCATGTAGTGCAAGTTTATGTGTCAGGACTTAATGCCTCTTTGTTGACCGCCTTAAATGTGTTTTAAATATAATATACAGCCATGAGTTCTGAGGGTAAACACCGGTTCTAGATTGTTTTACACCGGTTATATTTACTGGAGTCAGAGTTTACAAATACACTGAGTTCTGAGGGTAAACACCGGTTCTAGACTGTTTTACACCGGTTATATTTACTGGAGTCAGAGTTTACAAATACACTGAGTTCTGAGGGTTACACCAGATATAATCAGATTTTTCTGATACACTTTGAGTTATTGGGGTTAAAGCAATGTCACTACTGGCCATACTGGAGCTCTGGGTGAATTTTGTGGATCCTGGTGGTTGGTGTTTAGTTGGATGGGATGACTTACAGATATTTTGCAAAGTGCACCCACACACACACACACACACACACACAAGCACACCTACACACACACACACACACACACACAAACACACACACACACACACACACACACACACACAAACACACACACACACACACACACACACACACACACGCGTGCGCCAGTGCTCCTCAGGCCTCCCTGTGTCTACAAATGCATTACAGCACCAGAGTGTAGGGTTTCCTCATAACATTGGATTTAACTGCCAGGGTTCTCAAGCACACAATATTCTCTCATGTGTCACTCTCTCAAACAAACAAAGAGCTTCTAATGTCTGAGAATGTCATAAATTGATGCTATAAGTCTGTGTCTTACCAATACAGAGCTCTTTTAAGGAATGAACAATCACAGCAGCAGTGGCGCATTTGTGAGTGATGAACAGCCACAGTGTTGTTTTTATTACTGTTTCTGTCACTGTTTACCCAAACAGGAGATGAAAGTTAAAGTGCATGCATGCCACAGCACGGAATCGACACAGCATACTTATTTTGTTGTAAAAAGGTGGCAATGAATTCTTGATGTATTACCAGTGTTTCGGCACTTAATAGCTCCTTAAATATCTAACACTTATATCTAATTATATTTGGTGTTTTTGTAGGTCAGTAGTGATGAATAAAAAAAGATTTAAAGCTCTTTTTGCTAATAAAGGTCCTCAGATAGAGAAAATGTGGAAATGTATTTGTTAGCAAAGAATAATGAGTGTATTTCAGCAAATATTACGTGAGAAATATGCAAATATAGAAAATCTCAGTTGACAGGCAATGTGCATCTGCACAGATCTTCATGAGCGTATTTACTATGTGAATGAAGAGCCGTATCTATTACAGCAGATGGCGAGTCCAGTCTGGTGCCATTCAGATCCAGCACAAAATTCCAGCACAAATGATACCCTGCATAGTCAAGTATCCAACACAGCATCACCACAAGTATCCAACACAGCTAGCTGTATAGATACACTGTATGGACAAAAGTATTTGGGCACCTGACAATCACATCAATAGGGACTTTGACCATTGCATTTAAATCCATAGACTTTAATATGGTGTTGGTCCCCCTTTGCAGCTAGAACAGCTTCCACTCTTCTTGGAAGACTTTCCACAAGAATTTGGATTTTCTGTGGGAATTTGTGTCCATTCATTCTGTAGAGGTCAGACACTGATGTTGGACAAGAGGCCCAAAGGTGTTTGATGCGGTTGAGCTCAGAACTCTGTGTTGGTCAGTCAAGTTCTTCCACACTGAACGAATCCAGTCACGTCTTTATAGAGCTTACTTTGTGCACTGGGACACAGTCATGATGGAATGGAAACAGGTCGGTCCCAATACTTTTGACTATATAGTGTAGGCACCATTAGCCCTATAATGTTGGCGTTACAAGGGTGACCCACATATAACTTCAAGACAACACTTTCCCAACTTTAAACTGGCATTTTGGGTAATGGCTACACCGCAAAGGAGATCAGAGGGAAAAGTGGAAGCTGCTCATTCGCCTCCGAGCCGCTCCTAAATCACCTCCCACCATCAAGTGGCCGAGTAGGCGTTCTCCGAGGATATCTCCATCCTTCTGTATCTGAACCGGGCCAAAGTGGAGCACCCCGAGGAGGGCCGCGTGGGCGGACGCAGGGGCAAACGGGGTTCTCATCCCGCGCCAAATGGCTCTGGAAGCCCACGGGGGGCGATGGAGTGGGAGGGAGAGAGATGAGACCCTGGCCCCCGCGGGAGCCTCGCCATGAAGAGGAATTTTATTCTGCCTCCCTGGAGGAGTCACAGTCTCTTAGCATCGCAGCGGCTCCAAGAAAAGGGAAGCGGAGACGATCATAAGTCAGGCAGATTAGTGCCGAGTTCGGTTTGGGGGGGTGAAACTGAGAGCGTGGCTAAATTCAGAAATGATGGAAAGGTGGAAAGAAACAGAGCTGTAAAAATACAGCAGCTGCAACAACAAAACAGAGGCCGAGACACGTTTGCTGGCCTCATTATTACACCCAAAATTTCTGCCACATGTGATGACAGTCCGGATGAGAGACGACAGAAATATCCAGAATATAAATAATGCAAGGCCAGGCAGTTGGGAAGGGCTCACGTCTGCTTTAATTAATGAGAGTGGGTCTAAGAGACTGCCTCTAATTCCTCTCTCTTGGCAGATATTTGTTAACCCTCCTATTATGTTTCTGGTCAGTTTGACCCTATTCACCGAGCAATGTCTCTAAATAAACTGTTTTTTGCTTCACATGAAATTACTTCTTCTGACTGAATGTGGACAAACTGGGAAAAATACAATATTAACATATGTTTACACATTTTGTACACATCTGTATTCTTTTGGGTCAATTTGACCCCAGACAAATTTAGCTGTTTTGTAAAACAACATTTGTTTTGATTGTTTTGGACCATATTGAAGGATTTTGTTCCATAACTGAAAAGAATCAGAGCTGTAGGAGTGTAAGAACCACTGGTAGATCACATGACATGGGGGTGGAAAACATATTTTCCACTGTGGGGATTTATTACATGTATGTTTTATTTAAAGCAATATTTGGGTCAAAAGAGAAGCATAAGGTCCCAACACATACTTTTTTCATGTTATATTACAGATAACATTCTACAGTAAACAGTGAGGTTATGTTCAGTGTATCAGTGATTTCTGTAGTTTCATCAGAAACCTGGTTTGACTCGATCAGTCCTTCATTAAATTATATCAGGAGCTGCTGATGGAGTTTCACATGCTACACAACAGCTGGAGGAACCAAGGAGGAATCTGGAACCGAACCTGTGTTCTCCTCACCAGCTCACACACAGAACTAATCCTGATATTTTTTTCTGCTTTCTTGTTTGTCTGTATTTAGTATAATATTAACTTTGCTGAGGAAAATGTCTTTAAACAGGTGCCTAAGATTTTTGCACATTACCTTGTCCATATTTGCAACCCCCTGTGAATGCTGTGCAATGCAGCATGACAAGTTGCCCTTAATAACGTCTTTGGTGTTTTCAGCTGTGTTACACTATATGGACAAATTTTTTTTTTTTTACGCTTGACCATTACACCAACAGGGACTTTGATGACATTCAATTCCACAGATATTAATAAGGAGTGTGCCCTGCTTTGCTGATATATCAGCTTCCACTCTTCTTTGGAAGGCTTTCCACAATATGTTGGAGTTTTTGTGAGAATTTGTGTCCATTCATTCTGTAGAGCATTTATGAGGTCAGACACTGATGCTGTACGAGAAGGTCTGGATCACAATCTCCGTACCAGCTCATCTCAAAGGTGTCAGATGGGGTTGAGGTCAGGGCTCTGTGGGGCCAGTCAAGTTCTTCCACACTGAACTCATCCAGTCATGTCTTCATGGAGCTCGCTTTGTGCACTGGGACACAGTCATGCTGGAAGAGAAAAGGTTCTTCAACAAACTGGGTCCACAAAAATGGAAGCATGGTGTTGGCAAGAATGTCTTGGTGTGCTGAAGCTTTAAGGTTATCCTTCAGTGGAAGTAAGGGGCCTAGAACAAACCCTGAAAAACATGAGTCCCAATACTTTTGGCGATATAGTGTATGAACCTCCTCCATTTGTGGACCTACAGCTCCATCTAGAGGCAGCGCGGAGCAGGACTTCTGCTTTAAAACATTGCAGCGGCTGCTCTCAAATCTTTTAAATTGCACTCTCATAAGTTCACTGCCAGATAAAACACATCAGTCTTTTTATATGAAGGAGTAGAGAGTGAGATCAAATTATTACTCACTTGACTCAACTTCCAAATGTGACTGTAGCGGTAAATGGAGGTTCATAACAAATAAATGGTCCAATGATTCAGTCCTATATTGAATGTACTGGCCGGGTTTCAGATGGGCCCCTTTCAGTTGAAAATGATTCACCCGATTCATTTTGTCTAAGTGTGGTCTCTGTATCCATTTCCTGATATTGACTTATTTTGAAATAACCTCCACAAAGTTGTGTTTGGTGGATATAAATGAAAGTGTGTAACTTTGTCTAAGGAGCTGTATGTAACTTAAAAGTAAAAAGTGCATTTATTTGTCAGGTCTGGGAGTCCAACAGAGGGCAGCAGTTTACTACCTGAAGTATGGCTTTTTTAAGAGCACTGTTTTGGGTCCATTTGTTCCAAACAGATTCATTTTCAGCCACGATAAAGCATTTTTATAATATCACTCTAAATTTGAGCATGACAGAACAGGTTACCATGCAGTAGATGATGATTGATGATGAAGGCAACAATGACAATGATCATGATGATGACAACACTGATGATGTAAATGATGATAATCTGATGATGGTGATGATGATGGTGATGATGATGATGATGATGATGATGATGAAGATTATGATGATGGTAATTTATGATGATGATGATGATGGTGGTGGTGGTGGTGGTGATGATGATGATGATGTGGTGGTGATGATGATAATGATGATGATGATGATGGTGGTGGTGATGATGATGATGATGATGTGGTGGTGATGATGATGATGATGATGATGATGATGATGGTGATGGTGATGATAATGATGATTATGATTATGATGATGGTGATGATGATGATGATGATGATGATGATGATGGTGGTGATGATGATGATGATGATGATGATGATGATGGTGATGATGATGGTGATGGAAATGGTGATGATGATGATGATGATGATGATGATGATTATGGTGGTGTTAATGATGGTGAAATTATTATTATTAATAGTAGTAGTACAAGTAATAGTAGTTCATTATTCAGCTTTTCACTAAATCACTAAATCACCTGAGAAGTGATGGATGAACGACCAAACGAATGAACAGAAATCCCTTGCTCTGAATAATCAAGTGTAGTTGAATTTCTCCTTGTTACTTTTTTAGAGTAGCTGTGACCAGATGAGAAGTCTTCAGTAGTCTATAGTGTCATAATAATTATATCAGCAGAGGCTCACTGGTTCATGTAATTAACCAACGAAAACCATTCATTTCATTATTTTTCTCACGCGAGCATGTGTGCCCCACAAATGGAAGTGGTGAGACTCTCAGGACCTGGAGCGTTAGGTCCTGCCGGCAGGTGGCGCTGTGCTGCAGTTTCTGCTGTGTTCTGATTGGCTGTTCCTCCATGGGTCGCTCGTGCCGGTCAGGGTGTCTCTCCACGGTGAGGCTGGAGCTCCGCGCGCGTGAGGAACTTCTGCAGATGTGCAGCAGCTGGCCAGTCCTTCTCAGCTCCTGTCCCACACAGCAGCGTTAGCATGAGTCCTGCAGCAGAACAGCTCCTGATTCTCTCAGGGATCCTGGTGATGGGGTTCTCATCTGAGGCCAGAGGTGAGCTGTCATGGGACTTTTTTTGCTGGTTTGCATGATTTCTTAAGCTGGAATGACAACAGAAACCTAAATACCAACTCTAAGCTCTGTAATGGACTGCATCCATGGCTCTGGTAACTGAAACTAACATAATATTGCAACTGGAACAGAAAGAGTAAAGATTTCACACTTAGGCCAAGAGCATTATAGTAGTGACTTTCATTTTGCTTTAAATTGGCCAAAAACCTGAAGTTGAACAGCTTTACTGAAGTCAGTCTAGAAAGTGCCTTTATTTTAACACAGAAGGTTGGTGTGAAGTGGAGAATTAACCCCTTTTGGACAGAATTTGCGAGTAATTTCTTTTGTAAAGTTAAAACAGGTTTAATGGGGTCAGGATAGAAAGAGCTGGACTAACAACAAAAAACGAAATAATTAGTATTAAACACTCTAATAGACTGCAATCATAGTCTGTTATCATCAGAAGGTTGTGAGTTTGCCTTTAATGAGATAAATAGATTGTGGCATGATGGAAACAAACCTTATATTGCAATTGAAATAAAAAGAGTAAAGATTTCAGTCCTAAGCCAGGAGCATTAATGCTGTCTGTCCATAATAGTACTGACTTTAATTTTGATTTAAAGTAGCAAAAAGCATTTAAGTTTGAGCAGGTTTTTTATTATGGCAGAATAGATAAAGCTGGGATCACAACAGAAACCTGAACAATGAGTATGAAACACTCTGATCTGTATTAATGGTTCTTATTGGCCGTGACTGAAATAAGCATAATATTGTAACTGAAAACACAATACAAACATAATATAGCAAGTGGAATCGATTTTAGTCTTAGGCCAGGACTGTTAATGCTGTCCATTATAGTACTGGCTTTCATTTTAGTTTAAAGTGGCAAAAAGCATGAAATTTGAACAGGTTTACTGAAGTCAGGCCAGAAAGAGGTGGACTGACCACAGAATTTCTCTTTAATATCAATTATTTAAGTGATTTGATCTTTCATGGGTGCACATTTCACTACATGCTGTACTTGTTTAACTATGGATGTGACAAATAAAGAGTCTTGATCTAAATAATTAGCACTAAACACAATAGACTGCAATAAGGATACTGACAGACTGTCCCATGACTGAAATGAACATAACATTGCAATTGGAATAGAAAAAGTAAAGTTAATCCTGTCCATTATAGAACTGACTTTAATTTTGGTTTAAATTGGCCAAAAAGCCTGAAGTTCTGCAGAAGTCAGTGTAAAAAAGTGCTTTTATTTTAATACAGAAGGTTGGTTTTAATAGATGTCCAGAGGAGAAACAACCCTTCTTCTGATGGAAATACAAAATTCCTGTATATGAGGGTTTACTTTGGGATAACATGTTGCTTTTTAGTGACCTTTAGAGTAACTTATTTTCTTAATAAAGTGATTACATCTGTTTAATTTAGAGGAATGTCTTCTAGCAATTCCACCGACGTCGCTTGGCCACTGAGCAAGTAGTTACATTTGCTGTGAGGTCAAGCTTGACAAAAGGCCCTTTAAGATCTCAATTTGTTTGTTGACTGAGTCTCAGAGGGCCAGGAAGTGCCCATGAGTGTGTTTAGCTCAGTGGGGCCGGACACAGAGCTGGCCCTTTTCGAGTATCTGGACCAGGCCCTCTTTCAGCCAACAGTCACTCCCTGTTCTTGGAAGTGTAAGATTTGGAGGTCTGCAGGTCTATAACCCCTGCTAAGCTGTAGATAAATCAGACTGGGAATGATGACACCTGCTGGCCAGCCGCCTGCATATATGAGCGCAGAGTCTGGACTTTATGTCTATGGGAACAGATCTGCTTCCCCTTTCTTCACCATCACCCTGCTGAGAACCTGCAGGCTACTTTACAGTCTAATGCAGGAAAGACAACAATGACTTTTACAGATAAAAGCACAGTCACTGCGGATATTTACCTTTTCGAATGTTGTCATTGCGCCATAACTGCTTCAATTTATTAGAGCATATTCACCACTCAAATAACATCCTCAACCCACAGCACTTTGATTTGATTCAGCAAATCTGATCAACTGGTTATGGAGTCGTTAATGTGCCGGATTTGCTGGGGTGGGAATGGAAATAGTTGCAGTGGTGTGGGTCACCAGGGGCCATGGCCATGTCATGCAAATATCCAAATATGCAAGTTTAAAACAATCACTGTTAAACTGAAACACTGAATTCACTACTCAGTCCATAAAGTTCATGTATTAAAAGTAATTCTTTTCTGAACAATTGCAGTGTGTGTGTGTGTGTGTGTGTGTAAAAATAAGAAACGCCTCCACATGTCTTGTAAATGCAGTAGTGTTTGTAGAGCAGCTTTTCTATGGTCTGTATTCCAGCAGCTTCACTCCTGATTCAGTTTCTGATGGATGAAACAGAGTCATACACACACACACACACACACACACACACACACACTCTGCTGTTAACATCACTGTTTTAATTGTTACAGTGTTTAATTGTTACAAAATAATGTAAGAGTATAGTTTAACATTTTCAGGGTAGAATAAACTATTTATATGAATTATTTTTATTTTGTTTTATTTTTTCCATTTTTTTTTTGCAGTTAATACTGTATAAAACAATAGTGACCTGCACATTTTACATAGACACACTCCCACACATTGCAATAACCAGGGGAAAAAAAATAATGTGGTCTCTAATTTTTTTTCCTTGATGGTATTACTGAGGGAAATCAGTATCAGGAAGGGTCTGTGCGCTAGTTCAGTGCTTCTTCTGGATGATGGTTGGGGGTGGTATGAATAATAATTTCTTAATATCAACTAATAATACCCATGCCGACATTATGAAAACACACCCAAATTTTAAATAATAATGACAAAATATGAAAAATAATTAAATTATGGGATGAAATGCCCATCTGCTGTTTTTAGCAGTAGGAGAGCTAGCATAGCTCGAACGCTCTCACATGGATATGTCGTGCTAATCTGGTTCCACATTGTGGAAGAGTTCAGCCTACCTGGCGACTTCACGACTCTCTCCGCCGTGGTCGTGTGGGAGATTTTGTTAACAAAACAGCAAACAAAGCATGCCTTTCCTGTTGAAAACATTCGGAAAATCATCCAGCAGTGCAGGTTAGTTGGTAATCTGATCTAGTCTTGACTGAATAACATGAACTGTACAGGAAAATAATCTTGTAAAAACTTGCAGATTTATCCAGCCAGAAGTCTTCAGCTAGCTGGCACGTTAAATCCGTACAAATCAGGAGAAGCAAACCTATGCAAGCGATGAATAGCTATGC
Source organism: Nannopetersius ansorgii (assembly GCA_037974605.1). Classification (NCBI taxonomy): domain Eukaryota; kingdom Metazoa; phylum Chordata; class Actinopteri; order Characiformes; family Alestidae; genus Nannopetersius; species Nannopetersius ansorgii. The sequence goes on along the minus strand of JBBPDE010000031.1, from coordinate 11,920,206 downwards.
TAGCTATCTAGAAACTTTGTTAAATAGATTAGGTGAAGTAGCGAACCTAGCTCAAGGCTAGTGAAAATCTCTTTGCTTTATTTTGCCATAATCCAGTAATCCAGTTACGGTGATCACGACTTCTGACCCCAGAAAATGTTAGTAAAAAGTCATGCACCTTTTCTAGAGAACGTTAATTTATTTATTTATTTCCTGAGATCTGTATATCCAAGCCAAGAACCAGCCAGGAACCTTTATTTTTATCAATACGTAAGTATAATAGTGTCGGAGACTGACCTGAAGCACTCTTTCTTTAGCCTCATTGAGATCCCGCAACATAATTAGGGCCCAATAGAATGGCTCTGTTAACTTTTATAGTATTTGCACAGGTAGGTGTCATGATGGTCAATGGACTGATAAGAATGTGGTCAGAAATTGACCCCAGCTGAAGTAAACATGGGTATTGTACTCTGTGTTTGTCAGTCCATTGATTGACTGGGCTCCAGCATGTGTCTAAAAGCGTCTATTAGACACACTTGGTGGGAGGAGAGAGGCTATCACAATCTTTGTTGTCCTTGGATTGCTCTTTTCCTATTTTCTTCTTGGAATACTGGGAGCAGAGTGTAGCCGGAGAGTTTAACGATGGGCCGTTTGGTCTGGACAAACATGTTTGTTTGCAAATACAGAGTGAGAATGACCTGGGACTGAAGGTCAGAATGAACTTCTGAAAGAATATAAATGTCTAGTCCCTGATTAACCAAATACATTCCAGTTAACTGCCCCACATTATGGCTTCTATACCTCTCATATTACACTCTGGACTTTCAACAGGACCTGCACTTTAAAGTCTGTTTACTGTTTACTGCCTCTGCAAGCGCACTGATGTCCTGTTACTCGATTTATCTTTTGAAACTGTAATGTACCACCCACTCAGTGTGGTATATATCATATTTATGGTGCAATATTATTAATTCTGGAAGGTTTATATGTCATTCACGCTATAGTATTACACAGCAGTATTGTCTGTTAATTGTATTATCTTAGATTTACATCCCTTCACACCACTGATGCATATATTGTCTATTTATTGTATTGTTTCTATCGTCCCTTGCACTTCTTGTACCTAGTAATCTGTGGAATGTTAAATGTTGCTGTATCACTACGAAACCAAACTACTTAATTTTACTTCTTAAGATTACCTTAATTTTGACCACAATTTCCCATACAGGACATTTTCTCCTTTTTCATATTTTCCCTCCTCCTGAATTAACACCTTAAATTTAAGAGGGTTCACACTAATTTTAAGATACAGTTAAGGGGCTGGTTTCACAAATGAACAGCCACTCAATTCAAATTAGGCAGTTTGGTGTATTCTCTGGGGTAAATTATGGTAGGGTTAAGCATACTTTAAGTACATTGAGTTTCGTAGTGTATGCTGGTCCGTTACGATGGTTCGGAGAAACGTCTCATCACACTGTATACGTATTTACAGCTGATGACAATAACATTGAACCTTGAACTTCCATGAATGAGTTAACAGCTAAAGAATATCTACAGGTGAGCTCCACAGAGTGGACTCACATAGAGCTTCCGCAGGGGCGACACAAACGACTTATTATGAGGTCAAGTGTCTCAACATGTTTCTGGAGGCCAAACAATCAGTGGAAGCTCCCTGTGATATTTTGGCACATTGCCTCCACATGTCAGAGTGACATAATGCTTGTCCATCACTTTCATGGACTATAATAGAGCTAAGTCAGCTCAGTAAAAATGCCCACAACAGTCCCAGTACAAAGCCCAGTAATCCTCATTCATCCCAATGCCAATGAGCTGGGCCATCTCCCTCCTCCAGACACACACTCTCTCTCACACACACACGTGCTCACACGTGCTAGCCAGTTCAGATAAAGCCCTGTGCAGGCAGTTCCATGGAATGTTTTCACCTCTCGCTTGGCCGCATGCGGTCAGCTATTTCCTGCTTCCAACTCTGAAGGTTCAGCTCACTGCCTGTTTTGACCAGGAACACGTGGGCTCGAGTCTGGCCCTCGGGTCCAGCAGGTTCAGCGTCCACCCAACCTGCCCGTATCCGCCGAACGTCAGAGTAAAAGGGGGCCGTACCCTTAGCTAAAGAAAGCCACAGCAATAAAACCTGTCTAAAGTGCAGGGAGTGGGCATTAGATATAAGACATGAAAATGTAAAAACTAAAAAAAAAAGTAACTCTTTATAGATAGAATACAAAATAAGCTTTTTACCTGCAAATATATTGTGGAGTAAGGCTGCACTGGGTATTGCACATGCACTTTTTGGACAAAAGTATTGGGACACTTATTTCCCTGGGTTTGGGCTAGGCCCCTTACTGCCAGTGAAGGGCAGTCTGAAGACTTCAGCAGACCAAGACATTCTGGACAACACCATGCTTCCAACATTGTGGACACAGTTTGGGGAAGAACCTTTTCTATTCCAGCATGACTGTGTCCCAGTGCACAAAGTGAACTCCAAAAAGACGTTGCTGGAGGAGTTCAGTGTGGAAGAACTTGACTGGCCACGCAGAGCCCTGACCTCAACCCCATCCAGCTCCTTTGGGATGAACTGGAACGGAGATTGTGATCCAGACCTTCTCATCCAGCATCAGTGTCTGACCTCATAAATGCTCTACAGAATGAATGGACACAAATTCCCACAGAAACTTCAAAATCTTATGGAAAGCCTTCCAAGAAGAGTGGAAGCTGTTATAGCTGTAAAGGGGTACTGACTCTGTATTAAAGTCTTTGGATTTGACTGCAGTGTCACTGTTGGTGTGATGGTCAAGCGTGTGCATAACAGTATGATTAGAGATAAATAGTGTGTTGCATGTAAAGAAATCAGCCTCATTTTGACATGAGGAATTCAAAGAGATGGATATGATGGGTCATTTGGAGTTTATTATGTATAATTCTGTGCATTGGCTGCATTTGAGGATACATGCATTCACAGCACATGAAATATTGCACATACATTTCACTTGCTGGCTTGTTTTTGACCAGGAACATGTGGGCACAAGTCTGGCTTGCAGGTCCAGTGGGGTCATCCATCCACCCAACCCGCCAGGTCTGCACACAGCATGCCAAACGTCGGAGTGAAGCGGGCCGTACCCTTAGCTAATGAATGCCACTCTCAGATTTACATACTCCACTGGCTACAGCACTCTAACAAAAACAGTGTGTTTCCTTACACAGTCGCACCCATTTCCAAATGTTTGCATCAAAGACATGTGTCACAGTCCTTAAAGGATTTTGAGGTAAATTAGAGATGGCAAAATATTACGGACGGATTTATCAGCGAGGGCCGCGGCAACAGCAGGTCCGCAGTTTTTGCTCTGCCTTTGTGCTAAATCAGATCCAGACACTCGGGTTGTAAACAAGGCCCCTCCAGATCCTTTTGCTTGCACAGTTCCCCTTTGAAAAGTATGAGCAGGTTTATTGGAGGCAAATGGATTTTTGTTTGGCACTGCAGACATAAATAGGCTTTAATTGACTGAGCTAATGTCCGTCCATTTGCATGAGATTTAGCTTAGCTTTTAAGAAAAAGAAAACGTATTGATTGCATCTTTAATGTGGGGAATCAGAGGGAGGTGGGCCGGGCGCTTGCGGGCCTGGGGTGCTGGAGCACTCCACTCTGTCGGCCTGTCTCTGTTCTCCGCAGGTGCCAGCCTCCTCTGGTTCATTAGGCAGATAATGGGGCTCTGCAGGCAGCGGTGCCTATCAAAGGCATTATAATGGAGCTGCTCCGCTGGAGCCATGCAGGCTCTGTGATCTGCCTCTGCAGTAAAGGAATAACATCAGGCTCCAGCTCCAGGCTGTACTCACTAGCCTTATTGTATGTGAGCTTTGCTCAAGATCGGAAAGTGTATTCCACCCCAGAGTTAAAGACCTTTCAGTAGTGTGTGAATACAACCTGTCAAGGTCTGCTAATAGGCCTTTCCAGTTCTTCACACTCCTTATATGTGTGTGTGTGTGTATGTCTGTGTATGTGTGTGTGTGTGTGCTACTCTTGTAAAAGGTAAATGTTACGGATTCTACAGTGCAGATATACTACAGTCCTTGATATTAATTAATCAACCAATTTTTACTTAAATAATCGTAATACTATGATGTTTACTAATACATTTCAAGTTCTCTGACCTAATTTTTTATCACAGGTTAATATTATTGTGATTTTTTTCTCAGTTTGTTCCCAATATTCCATTTCACGTTGTAGTAGCGTGTTTTATTTCCCCATATTGGGTTGTACTACATATCTACTACATATCTCAATATACACTGTAAATATAACTGGATAAGCCTGTTAGCCCATTGGCAGTCTGCTGAACTGTTTAGTAAACAAAACTAGGTTATAAAATAAGATCCAGTTCAGAATGCGTTGTGTCTTTTACTTCATAAACATGACGTTTGTGACTGCAACCATGTAAGGTTAAGGTCATTTTCCTGTTATCGACAAGTACATAATGAGATGTAACAGCATTCTGCCATGATCTCAGTGTACAGTATTCCCTCGCTTTTCCAAGTGCACCCGCAAATGTGTTTCGGTTAAAAATTGCCTGGAATGCCTATTTTTATAGTGTAAACCCTAATTATGTCCTCAAATATGCTTAATTGCATTAAACTTAGTTTAATGCATTACTGTTAAAGAAAATGTAGAGGTAAATAAATCAGAAAGCTTTATTGTTTAAAAAAGTTAGCATTAGCAGTTAGCATTAGCAGCGTGCAAAGACTTGTACACAAAAGAAACATTGAAGTCCAGGCACAGCCTACTAATACTAAATAAACTGAGATAACTGTTGAAAACACTAAAATATGAGGACAAGACACAGAGCAGAGACACAAGACAATGTAAACAATAAACAATCCAATTGTTTAGGCTTTTTCCATTCTATATATAAAAACAAAAACATTTGGTGAGCAAGGCCACAAAAGGCAGCAACAAACTGCACATAAAACAGTATGAATACTGTGCTGCAAGTAAAGAAATTGCACAAGAAAAACACTGATATCAACACGTGGAAATGAAGAGTAGGAGGAAAATGATCTGTCATTTGGAGTTTAATATGGTATAATATTGCACATGGAACAACGTTAGCAGCATCTGAGCATACTGTGCATCCACAGCATGTTAAATGTTGCACAAGAAGAAACATTTAGCAGCATCTGTAGATTGGTGTGAGGTACGGCACCTGTACTGTCATTTGGCATTTATTTGTGAGCCCAAGCATATTTTTCTTTTTCTCTCCTTTTAGGAGATAATGTTATCTGCTTCCTCTGATGCCATGCTGTGACTGTTTACAAGCTCCACTCAGGGGAGAGAATGTGTGACAGCGTATCAGGAGCCTGTGAAGGCAGAGCTGCTCTGCATCTCCATAAACATGCAGTAAAACTATAACACTGAGTAAACTGCAGTGATGACATTTGAAAATGTTAACATGAGAAGTAGCTTCTGTCCATAAACTAAAAGCTAAATATAAAGTATTTAGGTTATGATAAGTTATTTCTGTCATTTCTACATTGTGATTTAGATTAGACTGACAGACAGGCAAATAGACAGACTGTCAGTTAGACAGAAGAGTCAAACCATTCTGTAAAGTTTTTTCAAAGACTTTTAATGGGGTTAAGGTCAGGAGGCCAGATCATGTGTGAAAGTGATTCCTCATGCTGAACTGTTTCCTTACATTTTTAGCCCAGTGGATCTCAGCAACACTGTCCCAAAATATACCCATCCGATCAAGAAACAACATTCAATACATTAAGGTCACAATCAAAGCATTGCAGATTTATTATTTCAGCCATATACGCAGTGAAATGATCCTATGGACTACTGTGCAATACAGCAAAAACAGACCCGCAAAGAACAAAATCAGAACACAACACTAGATATATATATATATGTAAATACTGTAAACCCCATTTAGGGTTTACACTATAAAAATAGGCATTTATGCATTTTTAACCACAACACACTTTTTCATTATAGACGGGTGCTCTTGGAACATAACCCCCACGAAAAGCTGGGGTTACTGTATCGATTTAATTATAATTCATTCCTCCCTTTTTGACCCTAATTGTTGAGTGTCTGAGTGTGTTGTCTATGTATGTTGCACTGATGGTCCATATTTTGTCTCACTGTGTACTGAATGTAAATGGCTGCAATGACAATAAAGCTCTACTTGACGTGACTAGACAAGTGCAAACAAAATACATAGAGTGCAAAGAGAACAGAGTGCAAGAAAACAAGAGCAACAGAGTGCAGTTGACTGAATATAGTATTTTGACAGATACTGTATTATAGCAGCAGAGTGTGCAAAAATGCAAATAGAGAATAATTATGCAAATATTAGCAGTGGCACGACAGAGAATGAGCTGGCTATACTAAAACACAGGGGTGTTTAGAGTGGCAGCTGGGACATAAGTACCCTTCAGATCATTACACAGCCTCCAGAGGCTTGTAGAGTAGGTACTATGTGTGATGGCTGCATCAGTTTGTGCACTCCCCTCCTTACCCTGACATGTCCATTGCTCTGGAATTTCTTCTGACCTCACATCTGTTTAGTCCCAGTACTGTGAGTTGTCATGTTGTGTGTGCAGAAGTACTCTTACTTTCACTGTTCAACCTAGCTGTTCTACTGGGTTTTTTTGTTTGTTTGTTTTTTTAACGATTACACTTTGAGTTCTTTTGACCAAGTTCTGAACTGAGGCCTATTGCATTGATTGCAGATCTATTGCATTAATTGTATTCTTAGTACAGGCCAGTAATTTGACCTTTCGGAAACACGGTTGTTTAAGAAATGAAAAACATCTTAATCACTGCAGTAATTATCTCTCTATCTATCTATCTATCTATCTATCTATCTATCTATCTATCCATCTATCCATCTATCCATCTATCCATCTATCCATCCATCCATCCATCCATCCATCCATCCATCTATCAGTTTAATGTATTTTTTTGATTATTTGTTTATATTTGCAACAAGCTGGAAGAATCTGTCCCTGCTCTTGCTGTAGCCTACTTGAATAGTTTTGTTTACCTGGTACAGAACTTGCTGGGCCTGAGGACACAAACAGGAAGTGTAACCTGAGCCCGTTCTGTCGTTCTTTCTGTCAGTCTGTCTGTGTGTGAGAGTGTTTGTGACTCTACACTCCCTCCGGTACTTTCCAATACTTGTAGTCCTTGTTTAAAAGCTCAGCAATGTAAGCTTCAAGCGAGGCTCCCAAACGCTGTCCTGTTCCACGAGGAACATCATGTTGGACTTGTCAACTTGTCAGCTTAGGTCTCTGATGTGTATGCATCTGCTTGTGTGTGTGTCAGTGTGCCACATGCCCTTGAACAACAATTAAAATAGCACTTTAGGCAAAACCACTTTTAGCAACAGCTTCCCAAAAGTCTGGCATATGTCTAAAAGCGAAGGTATTTAAAAAAAAAAAAGAGTTTGCGTACAGAGTTTTTCTCCCCGTAAGATTTTTAGCTAGGGGAAGGAATATTTGGCCCGGTGTAACTGGCTGTGTGTGTGTTCCTTGGCATTGTAAATGCTGAGCTAGTTAACCAACACATTTCAATGGGAAATAGTGCAGTTATTAAATTTGAACATGATGTTCATGATGGCAAAGCTTGCATTTGTGCACACACACACACACACACACACACACACACACACACACACACACATACACACACTCATGGACACATGTGCATAAAGCATGTTAATATGAAGTCCTTAAAAAGTCTACATGAGTTCAGTCTGGCAGACGTAACACTCGATTCCACCCCATATTTTTCAATCCCAGATGAAAACCAGCATCCCTTTCCATGTCGTTCGTATTTTGATGGGGCCGGTCTTGCCTTTGTAGTTTGGATCTGCCTGAAACATGCTCGCCCCTTGAACGCCGTTCCGACAGTATCTCGGGTGAAAAAGCGAGTTTAAGTAAACAACGAGCTTAATGAGCTACATTTGCTCTGGTGCGGCATCCCTCCGACACAGCCATCGGAGAAGTGTTGGTATTTATGGAGGAGGTATTAAAACACAAAGGGAGCTCCAAGCCTTTGAACTTCTTTCTTGTCTTTTTTTTTTGCTCTCCTGTTTTTTATCAGCGCCCAGTGAAATGGTTCAGGGCTTGTACGGCTCCGGGAGTTCAGGTCTGTGTGTGATCTTGCGCGTGAGTGCCGTACCTGCGTGACTGGCCGGGTGGAGTGTTTGCACAGGTGGGAGCAGGGCAGTGTTTTGTGAAAGAAAGAGGCCATCCCTCTATTTCTGCTGCTCGCTCTGATGGTGCGAGTGGTGTGTTCGTGCAGGAGCAGGCCTCCTGGGTGTGGGAGTCCTGGAGCACTGCTGCTGGGAGGCACTACTGCTCTCCCTTTGTCTCCCTTCACAGGTGGGATTACTCAGAGATTCACAGGGAGGATTACAGCTGTCCAACTCAAGCAGCATTGACCGCTTACAAAAAGAAGTCAGCTCTGAAAGACAGGCATTTTGCTGCCACAATGCCTCTGAACATCCCGGCCTGTGTATTTGTCTAATGGACGTGTTTTTTTTCTCAAAGCCCTGAAATTCCAGGGATGTGGATCCCACAGTTCAGTAAACTCAGAGGGCCGTTCTGCTTAATGGCTTTGGGTCTCATGTTCAGGACCACAGTCCTCTGGGTCAGTGATACAGGTGTCTTGGGTCACAGCAAAAAGGTCACTTAGGTCATCACTGTAGGTCTCTTAAGTCACTGATTTCAGACTCCAGTCCTTGAGGATCCCCTTGCAGTACATAGTTTTGTGGCATGTGTTTTGTTATAGATACTCAGTCTCTAACCCAAAGCGATGGCCTAACAAAATACTACATCATCCCATGCCTTGCATCTTGTAGTGTTTACCTTGTGCTAATACATTTGATTCAGCTCAAGAAGGGCTTGGTAATTAATCAGTGATTGGATACAGGGAAAACATCACAGGTCATGTAAATATGTGTCACTATACCACATGTTACTCACTTTACAAAATATATTGACTAAAAATACCCTCAATATTCTTTGCTAACAAATGATTTTACCATGTTCTTACCGTTTTCTCCAGGCAGATACTTTTAGTTATTTTATTAATCACTACCGACGCACAAATAAGCCATATACCATATACAGTTATAATTATAATATTCATCACCAGACAACTGTTAGATATTTAACAAGCTATTGAGTGCTGTAACAGTTACATTTCAAGTTAAAGGACAGTCTAGAATTTGATTCTGCATCACCAACAACCAGTTAATAGGAGTCAGTCAGACAACTGACAAGAATAAAATTCAAGAATAAAATTCTCCAGCTCATGAAATAAATGTATTATTAAGAAAAAACACTTTTGACAGGTAGCGTATGAAAGCTTGTAATATTGCACCATACTCTCCAGTTCAAAGGATGTAATGTGCATTGTAATAGTATTTATTGTTATTTTATTGTTATCAAGTATTAAAAGATGGAAGAGATATTTAAACCAAAATTCAAATCTAATAGATCCAGAGAAGAACTCTTTTGGGTAACATGTGAATTTTAAAGAGATATAAGCCTTTTCTCCTTTTATCAGATGGGAAATATCATGTCGTATCCCTGCTCTCTTCCTGTTGTGCCCAATTTTATCTGGAGCACCTCTGCAGTCGCCTGTATATCTTCACGAAGAACAGGTGAGACACTGCTGGGAATAAGCCCACCCTTCCCCACCAGAGATAATCCTCATAAGAAATGAAATCACGTCACCAAGAACAAAAAATAAAAAGCCGGAACCCAAAACTATGGAGCAAGAAAGAGAGAGAGAATGAGAGAGAGAGAGAGAGAGAGAGAGAGAAAAAGAGAGAGAAAGAGCTAGACAGATCGAGAAAAAGAGAGAAAAAAAGAAAGCAAGCAGCCAAAAAAAGGATTAGAAAGCTTGCGTGTGAGAACTGTCAACCAGGCTTTTGACACAAAGCGAGTTCTTAATAAGCAGGTGCTCGTTACCCTGCAGGAGCCTGTGTTAGCCAGCGTTAGCATGAAACCTCTCCAAGCTGCGGGTGCGTTTATGGGGCCAGGCTTGGCCTGCTGCAAGGCCTTTCCCTGTGGTCTAACCGCTGGTGGTCCACAGGAGGAGGGAATATAGGGGTGCTGTCCTGTGCTGGGTGACTCGGAGACTGCAGGCTTGTACGCAGCAGGCCTGAAATTCTGAACCGTTACAAAGTAGAGGCAATCCGAGCCACCGTGATTCAGCCCAGTGTGTTCTTCGTCTCACTCGGCCTCTCCATGAGTCACAAACAAAAGCAAACGATGCTGAAGAAATATCTAGAGGGATCAGGATTTCACTGCTCTAGTTCATAGGCAAGAACAAATTCAAATAAAGTGGCCCCTTATAGTCACATATGAAAAGACCACAGTGTGAAATTCTTTCTCTGTTTAACCCATTCATCAAGTAAAGCAGTGGGCAGCCAGAAACGCAGCACTCGGGGAGCAGTGTGTGGGTCGGTACATTAGTCAAGGGTACCTCAGTGGTGCCACTGACCGTCCTGGAATTTGAACTCACAACCTTCTAATCACAGGGGTAACTCCCTATCCACCAGGCCAACAGCTGCCTACATTTATAATTGCACCGTGGATTCGAACCGGCATTATTTTTGATTCAGTGGCTGGTGCTGTACCGCTTTTTGCCTTTACATAGAACTGTCCAAGTGGATAAATTCCATGACCAAACAACAGCCCGCTTGCTAGACATATCCTCTAGCTTCCATTGACTCCTTTTCTTTTGCAGCTATGGCACAGAGGCTCTATTAAATTCTCTCTATTTTGGTCTTTAAAAATGTCTCAAAATGTACTTTTATACTCAAGTCTTTTAGTGAGTTTAACTGATATATGTAATTGATTTTAATTAGTATAGTGGATAAATGTTTCTGGGCCGTTCGGGCTGTTTCTATTTATATGTCATTTTATTCTTTATTCATTTAATTAATGTGATTTCATTAAACATCATCAGCACATAAACAGTGCTAAACGCTTCGCCAACCTTAACTATAAATTGCTTCATGCTCCCAGTGGTGCAATGATAAAAAGCAATGGAAGATTGCAAGCTTAAATTTTTGTGTGTCTCCAGACGCTGGTTTTATAGCAACCATGCAATCACACTTCACATTTTTTTTCCAGTTTGTGTAGACAGCACTAAAGTTTAGTTGCTTATTAAGTTACTTTAGGACATATGTCTTGTATGTAAGCACATGTGAGATGAGCTTGTATACATAGTGATGCATGCTTTGCAAATTTTGTTGCTTTGAAAACATTCTTCTAAGCAATATACATTTTTTCCAGTTATATGGTCATTTCCTTCAGCCTCGCAACGTCAATTTTTGACTGACTTAACAGTATAATGAATCAAAGGTCACTCAGGACATAAGCTCTTGTCAAGTCAGGAACAACTGACCAACAGAAAGTCCCTTCACTCCCTCTATTTGTGCATGTAGCTGCTGAAACATGTGAAGGTGTCTTCAAGTAGCTGCCCGATGGGCTTTTAGCCTTGACTCAAGAATGCTGCTGTAGCTGTCAGACGAGAGAGAATGGCTCATAAGGCGGCGTTAAGCAGCCTAGCAGGGCAGAGTGATGACAGGCGCAGGCACTCTGTTGGGCCTAATCTGCTGTGTCAGTCTCTGGGTTTCGAAATACACTGGATAGGAGAGGCAGTCAGGGAAGAGCAGGGGTTAATGAAGCTGGAGACACTGAGAGCGAACGGCTGGCAAGCAGCTCACGGATCACTGTTTCACCTGAAAGGGGCCGCCTTGGCCTCCTCCTCGCCAAAGAGAGAAAAGGCCGTGGCACTGGGGCTGTCATTCTGATTAATGGGGTAGCAGATGAGAGACAGCTGCTACACAATAGCTGGACACATGGGCACATGAACTCTTGGGCAGATGAGGCACAGGCTTTAAAAGAGGGCCTTTAAACTCCAGTGCTGGAAGGCTGCAGCACTACTCTAGTAATAGATATCAGTGTAAGATGGTAGGGCAAGTATCACTTTAAATATAAAGTATAAACCTCTGCTCCTGTGGGTCAGTATAGTTTGGTGGTTTTTCTAAACTGTGCTGGACTATAAAGCTCCAGGGTACCCCTGATTTATCAGAGAAGCAGAAACTGTACTGATCTCGGATAAAATTGCTAATGGCAGAGAGACAAGAACAATATCAAATATAAAGTCTAGTTTGAATCCAAGAAAAATAAAAACTCTGCAGAATTAAACAATGTGAAACACACTGTGCTACATGCACAATGCTGGGGTGTTGATACTATAGATAAATAACTTATTAATAAGTGAATTACTAATCCCACTAAGGGTGAGTAGAAGTGTTGTTGCATGTAATAGAGATCAGTACTAGACCGGTAATATTGACATAATAGTAAATGTTGACATGGTGAGACTGCTCATAATAATAATAATAATAATAATAATAATAATAATAATAATAATAATAATAATAATAAGATATTGCACATCATGAAATGACCCATTAACACAACTTCACATGATAATAGTAAGACTATTGCACATAAAAAGGTATTGCACATAATATTGTTGTGCACCTAATAAGAACATTGCATTATACTGCAAATGGTAGACTGTTGCACATAATATTAAAATAAAACTGCACATAGTGATACACATAATGATAATGATCTAAACCCCCCAAACAAGTAGCATAAGGTTATTGTTGAGTGGATGTGTGACAGAGGGAAGAGTTATAGAGTCGGATTTAGGTGATCCATGAATGACTTGGGAAACCTAATTTAGTGGTTTCCTAACATAGTGGTTCTCAACTTCCCTGCCCCAACACAAATAATCTGAAAATCAGCTAATTATCACCCACTTTATGAGGCAGATCAAGTGTGCTAGAACAAAGAACCCTTGAAAAGCAAAAAGGATATCCACTGTCTCAACGCAACTCAACTACAGAGAGGTTTGATTTTCATTAGACGTGTTGAATCAGCACTAAAATGCACCACTGGAACCTGACACCTCTGCAGGGAAGCAAGGAGAGGTTGGAGTAGAAAGTTGGTGCTGTGGGTGACAAGCACACGACGTACTTCACCATCTAATCGAGTTAACTCGGCTCCAACAGCAGATCTGATTAAGTTGACCAGAAAGAAGGCAGCGGGCCGAGCCAGAGGGTCACGTGTGCCAAAATTTCCTTTTCTTTCTTCTGAGGGGTAAAAGGAGGGGCATATGTTTACCAACCCCCACTGTGTGTCACAACTCAAGCATCAGTGCAAACATGCATCAGGCTTCAGTGCTATCACCTCCAGATAAAGGCACATTCCACAACCATGATCACTGTTTGATCTAACTGACATATCATTGAAAACAAACATGATCCCACTGTAGGTCTGCACAAAAAGTGGTGGTGGGGGTGGCGTGGGGGTGTAAAATCACTATCTAAAGCACATAATGGCCCGAGATCAAACTCTAGATGACCTGGTGAACCCAAGACTCTGATTGGCCAATGGCATTTTCTCATTTTCTCCTCCATTGGGAAATGTAATGTAATTAAGTGTCACGCTGCAGCCTGGAAATTACAACACTAAAGAGTCCACTTGAGACAAACTGGCCCTGCTTAATGATATGCATTAATGGATCATTGAACTGGTCCTGCTTTATGATACGAGTAGTAGATTACAGCTTTAATAATTAAAAAGAAATATTTGACCACTACTCTTGTGCATTGTATTTTTCAACCACTACTCCAGTGTTAATAATCAGGCCATAGAAAAGTACATATTTAATTACCACTATATTAACAATTTTTCATATGTGCCTGGCTGATACTTGAATTGAGTCTTGTTTTAAAAATGGAAAAGTTCTTCTTCAAGCCAGACTTGATACGTAAGTTACTAGTTTTAGTTTTTGAATAGTTTTGTTCCTGTCACGGTTCAGTCGGTGGCCGTTAAGGGCCACTGATTTTCAGTTTGTGTTCTAGGACAGTTTGTGTTCTAGGACAGTTTGTGTTCTAGGACTCTTATTTTGAATGTCAGGTTTGCTCAGTGTCACGGGGTTTGGTGTTTCAGTTGTCTTGTGTTTATTCCCTGATTATGTTCTGTATATAAGTCCTGTTGGTGTTTGAGCATGTTATCTGTGCATATCTGTGACAAATCGTCCTTTGTCGAGCCGTATGTATGCCTTAGTTCTGCCTTGTTCCTGCCCTGGTCCTGCCCTGTTCCTGTACCACGTTCTCGTTCCTGTTTGGCCCGCGTGCCTTTTTTCTTTGTCCCTGTTTTTGGTGAATAAACGCACTTCTACATGGAGCCCTGGTTTCCTGCCTGCGTGTTCCAAGGTAGCTCTCGGTCGTGGGGGGCTAGCCCCCGCGATCGCGACAATTCCCCATGAGTCAGGACTTGCAAGTGAAAATTGTGATGAATGTATTTTAGGTGGCTTGCCGCTTGCGATAAGGATCAGAAAATAACTTGAAGAACAACAGATGCTTACATTTTACATGCTGGTGCTGCTGCTAAGTTCGTTTTCTAAATAGTTAGGTCTCTTTTTTTGAGAAACACTTCACTGTAGTACATTGTGGATCAGACTTGTTTATGTGCCATAACCAGAAGGCAAACAAGCAAGAAACAAAGAATCAGGACTGGATAAAACCTCATTCAGCCAATTCTCAACCCATTAAAATGCGCTTAGATTGGCTCTTATCCTGACGGACATCCTTGTTGATGTTTGCCTATTGATGTGAGTTCCATTGAAATTCATGCTTGGAGCAGATTTTGTGTGGGTCCTGCCTTGATTTATTGCAGGCGTCTCCATCATCCAGCGGCCGCAAACACGTGTAGCACTGCCTCTTTCTCTCACAGCAGTTCTGAACCACTATGGGCATTCATGTGGCTTCTGATAGCACTTACCCAACAGGTTCATTTCTTTTTTCACTGATTTTTTTTAGCTGGAGCCATCCACAGCAGTTTCTCATGTCCTCTCTTTTTTCCTCTCCTTCTCTCGTTCTCTCACTCCTTCCATCCTTCTCTTTCTCTGGTACACTCCATTTTCCTCTCCTTTGGTCTGCGATTGATGGCCATGCCACTTCCTCCATCATTTCCATTTTTTTCAAGCTGCGTGCTGTCAGAACGTTTGAAGCTCGCCCTGTGACACCACAGTGGAGCTTCGGAGGCCGCTAAAGCTGTCTGGGCTTCAAAGCTCCTCCAGTTTTGCAGTCTGGGGGGCCTCCTGTCCATAAATCCTGCCCCAGAAATCACAGCTCCATATCAAGATGTCTAAAACAAAGCGGGCCGGAGGGGGACATGCATGCTTTTAAGTGATCTCTGGTAGTCCATATGCCCATGCCCATATGGAAGTCTGTCTTTCTCTACACCCACCCAGTCACGCACACACACACACACACACACAACCAGAACAAGAGCCTTTGCCCAGTATATATGTATTAGGCTGTATTTTCATTAACATTAATTCTGAGTCATATTACCCAATCATTTAAATCTGCCCCCAGAGTAAAAGGCATGTTTGTGTGTCCACAGTAAAATGGATCAGCATGTGGACTCAAAGCTTTCTGTGTGTTACTGTGTTTTCCGCCACAAAGCAACATCATGCTGCCTTTATTGTTGGATGCACCATGATTGTTTCTAGCAAAGCTTGTACACGCATTCAGAATGAGTTCATTTTACCATGGAAAATGTGTATCATTTAAGGTCTGAAGTATATGTTCATGTGTTCACTTGTTTGCACAAAAAAAAGAGTCAGATGGTGTCCTTTACATCCCAAAAATACATGTGACAACAGCAATTCAAGGGGACGAGTAGATATAAAGGCAGAAATTGCCTCCTTTGCCTCAATTAAAGGGTTAAAGTGATGGTAAAACAGCCCACTGTGCATCCCCTCTGTTTATCTACACTATGGTTCTGCCACTAAAAGTAAGTGTCAGAAACGACTTTTGATGTTACATCCCCATCATGTTGTGGGTTGTTCCACTGGGAGGTCTTGTTGAGTGCCTCTCTCTCTTTCTCTGTACAGTACTGTGGCATCACAAGAAGATGAAAGGTCCATGTTAAGCGACGCTTGAGACATAAAGCATGCAAAAGTGGCAGAGACCTAAGAACTGAATGACACTCTGACATCACTTTGGTCAGTTCTAAATGTATATGCTGTGTCGCATGATGGTCAGTTTCTGCTCCTCTTCCTCGCTCTCTGATCTGGTATGCTTGTGAGATTTAGCGATTTGCTATTTGTAGCATGAAAAAGCAATAGTATCCATTCTTCCAAGAGAATTCTCTCAGTGATTTCATGGTTGCTATAAAACCAGTGTTTGGAGATACCTGAGCACTGCTTTTATGGGCAAAAAGAAGTTTCCATTTTAAAAAAATCTTCTCGCACCATGGGTTCGAACCACAATAGCCATGGGGGTGTTAGTTCGCCAGCTCTTACCAAACCATTAATGTTTGAGGACCAAGCTGGAAGTGTACTTAGCTGTGGTTATGGACTCACTATGTTTAACTCACATTGAGACTGACCTTAGCTTTAGTGCCTTAAAGATGAGTGTGGATGTACCAGGAAAACACAGATCAGAATTTTCATTGATGAGGGGTGGTGGTGGACCAGTGAGTAGGATACTTTTCTCTAGATCAAGGTTGTCGAACTCCAGTCCTGGAAGGCCGTGGTCCAGAGCGTTTTGGTGATTTCGCAGCTCAGAAAGGTCTGGTTCACCTCGCCAGTTAATTGTCAGATTTAGTGAATGTGTTTGAGGAGGAGGACCATCAAACTGTGCTGGACCTCCTGGATTGGAGTTTGACAACCCTGCTCTAGATCAAGAGGTCAAGGGTCGAATCCTACCTACAAATCCTAAGCAAGACCCTTAATCCCAAGATGCTCCAGGGAGACTTCCCCTTGTAGTTAGGGAATGTAATGGAAACGTTTTGGATTAAAGCATCTGCTAAATGCCATGAATGTAAATGTGTGAATCAGTTCTGAATATTGGGACATATCAATTCAGTATCAACCTAAGACAGAGATACTCGTTCCCCTTGTGCAATTTCTGTTTGGTGGTCAGTGTGGACAGAGACTTAGCCACTCCCTTCAGTGTTCCCTGCTTCTGTATCCCCAACTCAGATGCACATATGTCTCTTGCTTAGTGCTCTCAGCACCCAGTGAAGTCCTTTCATGCTCAAATAGCGTTGGTTTCTTCTCTGATGTTTCATATGACCATCATCTGTTGGTAGTCCTGCTGTGTGTGCGTGTTTGTATGTGTCAGTAAGTGAGCATTTGTCAGGGGATAACTGGGTGCTGGTGGTCCACTGGGCGTGCGATTGGCCTCCCCCCACCTCCTCTGCCCCGTCGTGGGTGTGATTTGTCTCTCAGCACGGCGGGTGTGTGACGCCTCTCTACTTGTGCCACTTCAAAGCTGCACTGTCATCTAACAGGCCTTTGAATTACAAACACAAAACATGCACAATGAAGAGAGATGCTATCTTCTCTCGCTTTAAATATGCATTTATCACTCAGGACTCTCATCGACAGCATGTTTCAGGAGTCTGTATGTTATAAAGAGAGGCTTATAGACAGCCCAGTCATACAGACAAGTACTTCTATTCTATTCACCTGAATGTTTTAAACAGAGAGATGGTAGTTTATTACTGTCACCCTTGACAGTTTAATAAGAAACAGCTACGCACTTCATACATTTACAATAACAGACTGTATATCCATCAAAGGGCTCACCCTAGCATCACGGCTTATAGGGGCTAGAGGAAAATGTAGATCTAGTACAGGTCACTGGAGTGTTTATACACCTCAGACTTATTGCTGGAATGAAAATATCCCACAGACCAAAAATATCCATCAATTGTCTTGTCGTGTGTGATCAGGGCTAGAGGACGGCTGCATCTAACAATATATATGGTGGAACATAGCAGGAAAAATGGGCGAGCATAAGAATTTGGCAAGGACAAAACTGTGATGCCTAGATGACTGTGTCAGAACATCTCCAAAACAACAGGTTTGTGGGGGTTCCTGATATGCAATGGTCCAAAAGTGGACCAAAAAAAGGACGTGGTGGACCAGCAACAAAGTCTTTGACATTTTCATCGATGTGCATGGGGAGCAAAGGCCAGTCCTGATACTCTGATCCCATAGAAGAGCACCTGTACCACAAACTGCTGAAAAAGTGAATGCTGGCTCTGATAGAAAGGTGCATCACAGCTTGCAGACTGGTCAGAGTGCCCATGCTGACCCCTGTCCCACCACTTAGCATCAGAACTGGACCATGGAACAATAAACAAAGGTGGCCTGGTCTGATTAATTAACGGTGGACTTAAGAATGGGGACTCTGACTTTTCTGTGACTATGCAGCATCATACACAGCTCAAGCTGTGATGCACTGTGTGTGGTGTGTATATAATATGGTGGTAAACCATGAATAAATGAAAGCTAAATGAAAGAAAACGTCTCGACATATTCTCCTCAGTCGTCAACATTTAAAGTACAAGTCGATTTAAAACATTATGGAGAGAATGATTATGGATGCTGTTGTCTTTTATGCACTCCTTCAGACCTTTATAGCTGTATTTATTTTTTATTGCCATCTTCGGCTTTTGGAGGGAGAATTTCATTCTAGGAGCACAGGGCAATATTTTCAGCAAGGACTTCTTAGAGTAACCTTCAGGAATGCACTGTAATTTAATTCCAACACCAAAACAACCTTTACTTTTTCCCTCTCTCTGCTCTTCTGGCATTTTCCTGGATGATTACCAGGGACTCCAGGTGAAAACACTTCGCTCCAAGAGGGAGATTTTTAGGGGGAGTTTTAAAAAAAAAAATACAGTAATAATTTGGGAGCAGTTTCATTTTTCAATTTTTTATAATCTTTGGTGGTTCTTGGAGCAGCTGCTGGAGCAGGCAACAGGATGTGACTGTACCAGGCATGAATGAGAGATGCCGTCCAACACACACACACACACACACACACACACACACACACACACACACACACTCACACTTGTGCGCACTCCAGTGCTGAGGTGTCTGGAGTGGGCCAAAGGAAATGGAAAGCTGGTTCTCGCGGGAGCCTCCCCGAGCAAAATGAAGCGGATGAAAA
This sequence comes from Nannopetersius ansorgii, assembly GCA_037974605.1. NCBI lineage: Eukaryota > Metazoa > Chordata > Actinopteri > Characiformes > Alestidae > Nannopetersius > Nannopetersius ansorgii. The sequence goes on along the minus strand of JBBPDE010000031.1, from coordinate 11,901,130 downwards.
GGACCTTGTTCACAGAAGGGCCACGTTAAAAACGCAGAGAGAAACATTCCCTGAAAACTTTCGAGCTGAGACTCCCTTACTTTTCATTCCTGGTCAGAGGGAGTGTCCTTGCTACAAAGTTATGAAATCAAAAGCTAAATTTGACCTTGTCAGTCTCTATTTATGTCTAACCCTGAGAAGTTATTGCACTGCAAAAAAACATAGCTTTACTAAAATGTATTAAACACATTTATATCATTTTACATAATTTTACAATTAAATAATAGAACTCTAGTAGAAATAGTGTAACTTGCTAAAATTACTTAACAGGTGTGTTTACTAATGTTAAAGTCAGTTTTTATTAGTTGTTAATTATTTAATTTCCTTCTAACTATGTGAGTCAGTTTGCAGAATTCGTTTAAATTTGACAGTATATAGTCCTATATTGTTGAAACCAAATGCAAAGGGTGTTTTGTTTATCTGTTTGGTTTGTTGGTTTTGTGTGTGTGTGTGTGGTGTGTGTGTGTGTGTGTGTGTGTGTGTGTGTGTGCATGCGTGTGTCCTACCCACCCAGAATGAACAAGACCATTTTGTTCTCTTATAATGTGGGTGTGTAACAGTGTATATGTTAGGGATGCACCGAATATTCAGCCCCTAAAAATTTCCGGCCAAAAATGGCAAAAAGATTGGATTAGAGTCAGCTTGTCTACCATGTGACGCATTATAATATATCTAAGAAAGACAAGCGCAAAGCCGCTTGTGAAGCGTGCAATTCCGAAATTTCTAGAGGGTTGCATCCATAAAGACTTTCTCAAAGACCCTTCGAGCACACCCACTCTGTCTGTGGCAGACATTTTGGAAAAGCAAAGAAAGTTTTCCAATTATTACACTTAATGTATGGGCTATGCTAGTCATTGTTCTACTACACTATTTTGTTATAATATTAAAATGCACTTGAATTCACTAGTTTTATGAGAGAAGATATTTAATTCTATAATATTTCAGCTTGCTTTTAGGCTATTCATGAGTGGGGCCAAGTAAAATATTTTATTTCAACAGATTTATTCTTTGAACCTTGAATATTAATTGATGGAATCGCAGTGCTTTTGCATTGAGTACACACAGGCCCAGTCATAACGGTAATATTACAAAAAATTTGAATAATTTATTATGCCATGCCACTCAGTAGACCACACCAATATATTGTATAATTTCACAGTATATTATCTCTTCTTTTTACAAACAAAAGTATAACACTGAATGACAGTTAATAGAAGTAAATGTTTTATGAACAAGCGAGAAATAATTGATCAATCAATTTACATTTTTCACTGGGCTCCCTAATGCTTATATAAACATACTCTATTCATCATTTCAGCCCTTAAAGGAAAGTGTTGAGTCTGTTTGTAACATAGGTTTCATTTTCCACATATTTCTCCTCTCCAGAGTCTGTAACCTCCCTATCCTGCACATTTTTGCCAGATACTGAATAAATGACCTTGAATAAATAAAGAGAAGTCTTGTCTGCCCACACTGTGATACAGAACATACTTTAAACCCAGCCTTTGGCTTAAGGGGTACACAATGGAATTATTCAGTAGGCAGGAGCAGGTCCAGTGGCCGTGGCCGTATTCCTGAGCTCCCACAGGCATTCCTTGTGGAGGCAGACACAAATCATGCAGGGAACAAAAAGCCCTCTTAAACTATTAAGTCAAGGCGCATTTAGCCTGATGTTCATTTGTGGATAAAGGAGGAGGTCAGCCAGAAACGCAAACAGGGCATAAAAGCCAGCATCAGCATGGTCATGCTAGCTGCTGTTCCTCATTTGCCACATTATTACTTCTGGCCAAAATTCTAATACAATTTAAATGTTTAGAAACACTTACAGGACACTATTAACACTAGTTTATAACAGTAATAAAAGTAGTTAATCACCAGTTAATAACATGTCCTAACAAATATATACTTAATCATTATCCATTTTTAATGATTTGTGAATGGTTGAAGTATGTTTTTTGTCATTTAATAAGTTCTTAACACTTTATAATGCCAGGCCTTAATGAAAATCAGCAAAATCATGGACTTCTATGGTAAAATGCTAAATTAAAAAACAGACTTTACCTATTTATATAAATGTCTTGAATTCTGCTTGGAGACATGAACCATTATTAATGTATAATGATGAAATATTAATTTGTTAGGATCTGTTATTAATTAGTTATTGACTTTAATATTTTTACTGTTATAAACTGGTGCCAAAAGGGTAAGTGCATGGTGGATATTTTTCATCCTTGATGCTGATCTTGATGCTTATTGGAACCCATTTCTTCTAGAATTGTAGCATTGATTGGCTTAAAATGGCTTAATAATGGCTTAAAATATACTTATTTTGTCTCCAGGTCCTCCGTGGGTAACTCGTGGGGTGGAGGAGAGGCAGACGGCCCGGCTGGGGCGGACTGTGCGTCTGCCGTGCCCCGTTGAGGGTGACCCTCCACCGCTCTGGCACTGGCTGAAGGACGGGCGTTCGGTGAACCCGGGCTGGAGCCGCTTCCGAATCCTCAGAGGAACACACAGCCTGAAGATAAAGGACGTAGAAGTAGAAGATGCTGGAGTCTATGTGTGCCGTGCCATCAATGGTTTCGGGAGTGTCACACTCAACTTCAGCCTCATAGTTATTGGTAAGTGCAGCTACAGTCTAAAAAACATTCAAAGGTTTAGATTTTTAGACTTTTTTTAGGTTCAGCTTTTTTCACTGTGCAGTGTACAGGTACACAGTCAATGAAATGCAGTTAGTATCAGAAAAATGGTATAATTTCAAGTAAAGTACGGATAAAGAGTAATATTGTGAAAGAAATAAAAAAATTTAAAATAATAAAATTAAAATAGAAGCCCTCTAGAAGTCCTAGATACGTGGCCTATTGGGTTTCTGTCAGATGGTAAATAGCTGTAGTTCTTTTATACGATGCTTTACTGAAGGAGTCACTATTTACAGTTACGACAATTATCGGACACTTTACAATACACGTTCATATATCTGTTACAAGCTTTTTTTTTACTTTTTAAGGGCAAAAATTGTTTTTTAAGAGCCACTGAATCCTACAGTATTCCAGTGTTAATATGTATTAGTTTAGTTCAGTGAATACATTATACTGGAAGGACAGAAGACAGAAGAAAAATAGCATAGAGGTGTGTTTTCTCCTCAGTTTTTGGAATTCATGGCCCAAATTGTATAGGGCATGGTTCACCAATGACAGCCACTGCAGTACCTCTCTTATTTCATTATTTTTTTTTTATAACTCAACAAGTTCTGCCAATCATTAGGCCTCAGGTGCTGGTTTGTGACTCATACAGTAAATTAGAGGAAAAGTTCTAACATGTCAGAGTAACAAAAAAAAATAATTAGGATTTGAGGGAGAAGTCAATCATGTGTTGAGTTCTAATGTGTGGTGGTGAGTTTTGTGAGGGAAAACATTGCTTTAGGCCTTCTGGAAGCTAAATCTCCTAACCGGAGGCTTCTAGGTCTACGTGGTTCAGCACCAATACATTAGCAGCAGATTCAAAATCCTGTTCGTTATGAGGTGGGGATGAATTGGATCAATTTGTCTGGCATATCACAGCAGTTGTAATCTTGAGATTAATCTAAATTGTTCTAGATTGGGGTGGGGAG
>JBBPDE010000031.1:11842830-11854176 GCA_037974605.1 Nannopetersius ansorgii | reverse complement strand
GAATCTGTAACAGTGCAGGTCTGACTCCTATTAACTGGTTGTTGGTGATGCAGAGTCAAATTCTAGACTGTCCTTTAGTTTTAAATGCACTCGTTCACTGTTTCAGCACTAAATAGCTCATTAAATATCTAACACTTGTCTGGAGATCAACATTATATTTATACATTTAATTATGTTGGGTGGCTTTTTAGAGGCTAGTTGTGATGATTTTTTATCATCTTTGTGTACATGAACTATTAATACAAAACTATTACCGTTTCCCTTGATCAATATTTTCCCTTTGATTAAAATGATTAAAACTAGAAGTGCTTATATTAAGCACTACTTGAATAATAATAATAAAGAAAGATGAATCTTCCTCTTCTGAATGTCTCTACAGAGCTTTGCACACAGATAAGGGGTCGACAGACCGGAAAATTTAAATATTCATAGATTTAAAATATTCAGTGATTTAAATATTTAACACAGGGTCCCTCCATTTGTGCACTGCCGTGCCCTCAGCGTCTCCATCCGGTCGTTCCAAACAGCGGCAGACACGAGGAGCGAGTAGCTCACCAAAATTTCTCTGTGGACCCAGTAGTTCCAGATTTAACCCTAAGCCCTACAAAACACCCCTGTGAGTATTACACCTTGGTCCACCTCCGCATTATCATCACCCTAGTGACCTACATTAGCCTCTGCACAGCCATGCTGGTGCTGTATCATAATTTTCTAATGGAAGAGAGATCTAAACTTCATTGATCTAAACAAAATGTGACTGAAATCAGTCATGCCTGCTCAGAACTGACTAAAGATAAAAGAAAGGTTCTTACATACCGAGGAAAACCTTCAAACTTCTCAAACCATCGACCTCCCTTCCATACATCTTAAAACTCAAATCTAACACACTATAGATCAGTTTCCCAGACATTAAAAAAGAATTGGCTAAAGAATAGGATGCTCTTTAGCAGCTCATTATCCTAAGGCCGCTATTCTGAGCAGAGTAATTCAGTTCTCTGAATTGATGGAGCGCCATCCATTATCTTTATGAAGAGTTGGAGTTTGGTTTAGGATCCAAGACTAATCATCCAATCAAGTAAGTGCAATCAAATGTTCACAGCAATATTCCAATACCCAGAGTAAATCCTGTTATTGCAGTAAAAGGAAACAAAGTATCTTATTGATTTCAGAAAAAAATGTAGGATAACAGATATCTGCACACTGGTTCATACTGCATTAAGGGCAGAGGACAGTCTACAAACTTTAGAAAATATAGGGCTGATTTCCTGCACATGTATTTATTTCAGTCCTGGACTACAGGGGATTTTGAAAGGTGAGAATCCAGATAATGAAAAATATAGCCTGTGACTAGGCTTAATCCCTGTCTTGGTGACTGTTTTATACAGTTTTCTAAAAACATTGGGTATAACTTATCAGGGTTGGATCCTACAAAAAAATATGTATTTTTTTGCAAATATTTTTGCAAATTATTGTAAATATTTGCAACCACTGTAGCAGTGGGAACAAATAATTGGATCTACATTTTACACATTTTATATCATTTGCAGACAATGTGCCATTTACACTGTTAACAGTTCATGGCAAACAGAAAGTGGACAAAGTAGAATTAATTGAAAGTTGTCCAGAGCTTCGAATGTATCATCAGGAGTCTAGCTTAAGGATTCTAACCAGCCTAGTGTCTGTACAGCGGTCAACTCGGATGTATTCTCAGATTCTCAACTGAAATGGAACACAATATCATGAAAAGTGATGTTGTCCCAACCTTTTGTAACTTGCAACCAACACAAACCTCCACAATCCTACAACTAAATGTCCCTGACAACCATATTTCTGACTCACCTGAAGAGATGGCTGATGTTTAGCAGCTGCCAGGTGCTAGGTGTTGGTCTGAAGAGATGTTCACTGACTTTAATTTCCAAGTGAAAAACTGTGAAGTAATGGGCTTTAAAGCTTCACTGTTTGTTTTCACTTCCTGTGAAGCTTTGCACTAGGTTTGTAATGGTAATTGTAGGTAATTGTAATTTAATTTGTATTGTTTCAGAGACACGGCTGGCACTTTTGGGGACCCGGTTTGTAATTGTGTAACCATCTAACATCCAGAGGAGACATTTTACACTGACTTGTAGTGAAAATGTAAATAGAACAAGGTAGCATTTTATCAAAACAAATTAGGGGTGTATACAATAACATTTACCTTATTAAAATTGTTTGGTTAAATGTCTATATTATGTGGAATTTAATATAATATAAACCCCCTACTGTACCACTCTAGCACACTGGGACTGGCCCACAAACTGAAAACCACTGCACTATGCTATTGATTTCAGTGAGCTGGAAAAAAACGATGGTCATACAAAAAGGGTAATAGATGATCAATGTTAGAAATAGTATCTTGGGTTTCTCTATTTATAAGAAACTTTACAACAATTCCAGAACATTTTAAAAGCCATGATACCAAGTTCTTGAGATGATTAGTTTGATAATCAAGTTCCTGATGTTTATGTAACCACTGCTATTCCGGGGATTAATTAAATTGTAAGGCTTATTATTTGGTATGGAAAACACTGGGTAAAGAATTAAAGCCTGGATTCACTTGAGGGCCCTGGGCATTAAAGGGGTTAAGGGGGTTTTGGTTATTAGTATGCCCACATATACACATGCAAACAAAAACACAAGAAACATTTACAAACAGATAAATCTTATTTATGCAATCAAAACATTGCCATTGGATGATCTTAATGAAACGTTCTGCATGTTCTAATGCTTTATTTGCATTATTCTATCACACTGTCAAATATCATCTACAGTTTCAACATTCCCAGTAACTCTGAGACATTCCATTATCACCTGACCATGCGAGTGGCCAATAAATCAACTCTGTCATTCAAGCAAGAAAAGATGTTTGTTAACCAAAAAAAACCAAAAATGGCAACAGCGTCGATTAACTCAAACTGGGGAGAGAACAGACAGTAGAGTCAAGTGCAGGTGTGTATAGTGCATGCATGTGATTGTGAAGGTATTAGTAGTCGACTATGAGTATAAATAGTCATATCTTTGGACCAAGAATATTTTATATTAACAAAAAACAGACATGGCAGGTCCCAGACAGTTCAAACACATTTGCTTTTTGAATTAAATGTTCAGTCCTGAGGATTGTTCGTATGGAGTGAGATTCTACACTGTGTGAGAAGTTTGTGCAGTACTGATTAAAGCTTCAGTGGTGGTAATTGTGTGAATTCTTTGACTGATGTTTGAATTGCACACTATGCAACTATACGTTCCATTTGTGTAAAGGGCATATAGCATGGCCTCCGTGCACAGGAATAATAAACAGCACTCACGGGGCTGCTACTACCAGAACTTATTATAATTTCTTGTGTCAAATTGCTTCCCAACGAGGAAATGGTCACTTACAAAGATCCTAAAAAAGATAATTTTACGCAAAATCAGGCTGGGCTGTCACTACTGACACACATATATCAATAAATATATTTATTAATTTATATTATTTATAGTCAGTAGTGACAGCCAACCATATAGTAAGTAAGTAATGTACTCACAAAATTAGTCATTGAGTAATGTACTGATGACAGTCAGTACTAGGAATATTACTGATTTGTTTACCGACTATATTACTATGCAGTACATTACTCAATTACTATATAGTTAAAAGTTGTCTATATCAGTAACTAGTGACAATATTATACTGACTATATAAGTAACTGAGAGATTATTTCTTTAATGGCCCAAAAATTTGATAATGGACTTATGCACATTATTTCCATCATTCAAATTGTTCTCAACGCTTTCTCAGAAAAACATAACAAAGAAAGTCTTTAAAAAGACTTGATTTTATATATATAACACTACATAGAACAAAAAATGGGTATAAATAGGTATCCATAAGGTTCTGCTCCTTACTGTAAGAAAGCAATTGGAGTAATTTTATCATGCAAACTGACAACTCATCACTGCTAATTTGCAGACAATGTGTGCTTGAATTATGACAGCCCATCAAATGCTGTGTTAACTGCCGTGCCATGAAAAAGTATTTGTACCTTCAGATTTAACGCACTTATTTCAAGTCTATCAAAATCTGATGTAAGCAATAAAATATCAAATTAAAGTATCATTTCCTTTATTGAAGGAAAAAAGACCAGCTGTCCTAGATATGTTGTTACTTCTTAAACACTTCACATTGCTTTAATGGAACTAAGGTGAATTCAGTGGTGTAAAGTATTTGAGTAAATGGACTTCGTTACTGTACTTAAGTATTTTTTTTGGCTACTTTGTACTTGTACTTAGTATCAAAACATTTTTGATTGAATATATGTATTCTTTACTCCACTACATCTCATAAAAACCTCATAAATAAACAGTTTCTTGTTTTTCACATTTCTTGTTGTTCTTTGAGCCTACATTCAGTACTTGTAATGGAGTTATAACTTGTAATGGAGTCATTTTTACAGTAAGGTATCTGTACTTTTATGGTATGGTTTTCAGGTACTCTTTACACCCCTGGGTGAATTAGGCTAAAACAAGAAGTCTACTATGAAATATAAAGTTACTGAAATTTAAGCTGAAAGTTGTACTGAACTAGAATGTCAGCCTAGAGACAGATACTACAGTTCTAGGACTCTAGGACTCCAGGGAACTACAAGGAGATTCATCATTAACTTGCAACAGTGGTGAATCTCCCCAGAAATGGCCAGCTTACCAAAGGTTCACATGAGAACCCAAAAATCTAAGGAACTCAGATAAGGTCAGTGTTAGAAAGACAACAATGGTATTCAAGTATAGGATCCATGGCGAAATCATAGCTTAACTAAAAGGCCCCGGTCACATTTACCAAATTTATACAAACAGTCAACTTTTTTTCCCTTCCATTAATAAAACAATCATTTAAAACTGCTTTTATGTTTCCTTGTGTACTCTTTCTGTTATATTACCATGTGACTGAGGGTGTGAAACAAAAATGCAAAAAAATCAAATACTTTTTCAAGGGACAGTAATATATCATTATAAACATATAGTAGTTTACTATAGTGTTTGTATGGGCTGTATAGTGGCTGACTCTTTATCCCAGAGTGCTGAGGGTATTGAGGAGGTTAGTGCTTTGATTGGTGTTTGGATTAGTAGGTGCTGTACTGGGGCATCATGTGGGAAGTTCCAAGTTTTTTAGTGTCCAAGACTTTGTTCTGGCCACCCCATGGCAAGAAGTCACTGTGCCCAGTGTGTGGTCTACAGCCCTGTGAAGTGTGGGAGGTTCAGTTTCAGGTGACAGTGTTGAGGCTTTGTAATTTGATCCCAGTACTTGCTGACCAGCGTGTTTGAAACATGAGTAGGCCTTTTTGCTGCAACTTATGACAAGGCTGGGCTGTAGATTTCAAAATCTGGAGTAAGCATGAGCTGTTTCTTGTGTGTGTGTGTGTTTGCGTCACTCCATGTTGTCCAACACAGGAGTGTTGTAGCTCTTGAAGAGAGGCTGCATGAAGAGGCCAACAGTTCCAGCAACACACACCAACACAAAGATCCACAGGAAAAGTCGGTCTATTACCATGGCCACGTATTTCCAGTCCTCAATGATCTGCAAAAGAGACAACCCAAACAGCTTTAACATACTAAAAACAATCACACTCATATTAATAATAACAATAAGAAGAAGATGAAGAAAAGAAGGCAAAAAAGGCTCACATGAGCATGACAGCCAAGGAGGTGGAGATAATACGTAATAAAATATTAAGTCAATTAAAAGCAGCAGAGGAGGTGAAGTAGCAAAAAACACAGTGACCGGACTAAAAATGATAATCACATGATCATATCATCACACAGATAATCACATGATCATGTATGTTGGTTGGCTGTACATAAATAATTGTGTTATCAACACAATTGTTGAATTTCACTTTGGTTGTTAGGACCATTATTGAGTGTAAATACTGTAATTATAAATAAAAGTAAAAATAAACCATAACACGTAAGAAAAATTGCTATTGCCAACCACACCGATGTAAAACAACATTCATCAGGCCACAGGTCTCAGTGATCGTAAAAACACTGTCCATTATTGATTTATTTAACGCAAATTGTAACAATATAATACAAACTTTCACTACAAACTTTTAATAATATTATTATTATTATTGCCAGAAGTTGGCAATGATAACTGACGTGCTTACAGAGTGCTTCTGCCACTGAACCCGGTTTAGCCCCTTCCCACAGCAATTCTTTCATGCAGCTGTCCAAATAAGAGGATTCTGTTCCTGGCATGAGTCTAGCCCTGACAATGCGCAAAGTGATGCCATGAAGTCAGCGGTTTCAAAAGGGTATAATTTATCAGTCCACACAGAAAAGATGAGTTTTTAAAATCAGTACCCTGGAGAGTTCCAATATCATGTGACAAAATGCAGAGAATTTTTTTTTTAATCTGTGTCCATGTGGAGGGCATCTCAGTCTAAAAAGTTTGGACATTCCACATTAAGGTGTGCTATGTGTTATTGAATTGTAAACAAGTTTTTGTTCTCTACCACTCTTTAGCTCAGCATATGCAATGCAGTCCTCTATGACATTTACAAAGCCAGACTGTTTGGGCTTCGATGAATAATTAAACACACAGTCAGTGACAACTCTGTTTATCTTCTAAGGTAGTTAGCACAATGCTACCAAATCTGCAAGCAATTCAGAACTTACCCCCTCGTCATCATCTTCACTCTTCATCTTGTCAGCAATGTACCTCACGCCCTCTACAGCCTCCTCCATGTCCACTGAGCACTTGACTGCCAGTCGCTTGCGGAGCTCTGAGTTGGTCCTCCAGCTCATGTGCTTGGCAGAGTCCTCGTTCACGAAGAACGTGGAGTCTGAGGTGTCCTGCTCTCCTTTAGGAGACAGCTCTGAGAATGACCTCTGCTGGTGCTTGCGCCGGAACCTCTCACGAATGTTGGACGCCCCCGGCCTTCGCATGAAGAGGAAGGAAGGCAGGCGCTGCAAGAAGAAGTGCTTGACCCACGGGGGCATGGTGTGTGTGCTGGGAGAACGGTGGTGGACATTCAGGACGCAAACGCTGGTGACAATGGAGAAGGTCACCAGGACCATGGTGAACATCAGGTACTTGCCAATGAGGGGAACAGCCAGGGATGTTGGAGGAACTATTTTGGAAATGAGCAGGAGGAAGACAGTGAGGGCCAGAAGAACTGAGATGCAGAGAGTCATCTTCTCACCACAGTCAGAAGGCAGGTAGAAGACCAGGATGGCCAGAGATGTGATAAGAACACAAGGGATTATGAGGTTGATGGTGTAGAACAGCGGCTTGCGCCTGATGATGAAGTCGTATGTGATGTCCAAGTATGTGACATCGTTGGGGTCTTCATTTTTGCGGCCAGGCAGAGAGATGATGTCCCACTCGCCGCTCGGTTTAAAGTCGTCACGGCTGGCGAAGTCTGACAGCAAGATCATATCAATCTCTGTGTGGTCATAAGTCCAAGAGCGGAACTTGAGCGTGCAGTTCTGCTGGTCGAAAGGAAAGTCCCGCACCTCGATTTTACAGGCACTCTTGTAGATGGCTGGCGGTAACCAGGCAACTTCACCATTGCTGGAAATAACAGCGTTGGAGTAGAAAGACACCTCGTAGGTCCCATCAGCACTGAAAGACAAAAGCAAGTTTTTTCCAAAGAACAGGAAAACAAGTATTCCTACACTTTCATTCTCATCAGTAAATCTACATCCTATGAACATGTAAATTAGCCTCTAAAGTCACCTCACTAGGTCCTTTGCCAGGGGGCAGCAAAATCAGGCATGTGTGGGTGGTTTAGAGGAGGGTTGTATAATCAATATACTGTAAAATATTTTATGAAGGGGAGTGCCATAAAACAGACATGCCCACCATCCCACCGGTTTCTGCAGACCACCACACGTACAAATGCACTTCAGCATAAATGGCCAAACTGGTTAGGTATACATGTTACTTTCTATTATCCAATGACAAACATTACTCACCGCTGCCCTCTAAAGGTGTTATATCATCAGTTATTTTGGTGTTGACCCATGACCCACATCAATCAATATCTTTTTATTTATATGTTTTTGATCGAACGGATGCACCCAATACACATTTTGCTTGGGCCAGAATTAATAAATATATAATTGGGAATGGTAACAATTATGGAAAATTCAAATAGCTCAAATAACTGCAATCAGGTGATTATGCAACATAGCTAGCAGGCGATAATCACTAAGTACAAGATCAGGTGGCCACTAGTTCATCAGAAATCACTAGCGAACACATTGTTTGCTATGTTGTTACTTTATCTATTTGTAACCACAATAACCTCTAAAATAAAGAAGACCCCAAAGACCTTGTGGAAACAGTGATATTCGGCACTGACAGCATGCTCCTGCTCGTCCCATCTCACTAATGTAACCCTAATCTCTGTGGAGATCCCTGAGTGTCCCAAACCCACTCTCTTTTAAGAGGATCAGATCGCATGCTGCTGTTGCACAGGGGCTCCGCTTTATTTCACTTGACGTTCGGAGGCATTTTGGAAAATGCATCTGGACACAAACACTCAGGGGTGTTTTCCAAGATAGTCATCAAGTCTGCTCCTGTACTGAATCACACTCATAATGCAGGCTATGGATGGTGAACTGGATATGCTTTTTAGTTAAGACTGGCCTCAGGCTGCTGAGGGCTGCTATAATTATATTAGCTGATATTATAAGCGCGCTGTAACCTGACACTGATTACATTCATAACTAAGGATGGGTATGGAGCAATGGCAGCAAACTGGTTACTTCTAAAATGTTGAGACCATTCAGATAGTGCTGCTGTCAGTGTTTCTGCTTTCTTACACAGTTGCGTTTTCAGACAGTGGGCGCTGGATTGGATCAGTGGAGGGACTGATCAGAACATTTGTAGCGACACTCCTCCCTCATTATAGAAACAGAAACTCAGAACACATTTTAAATCCTTATTTCTAAAATACAAATCACTGCTTTTCACATTGTTTCACATTTTTTCATGGCTTTATTTTTTGTAACAGATTATGGAGAGCAGGATTAATTACAGTATCACTATTAGGGCTGCACAATATATCGCAAATTTACCGTCATCGCGATATCAACATGCGCAATATCCATATCGCCAGAGACTGACTAAACTGCAATAAATAGTGTTTTTCCTAAACTATTCACCCAGTGCCACAGAGAACAGGGCAAAAAAAATCACTGGGCAGTTTCTTCATCTTCTGTGCTGCTGTTATAGATTGTTCCTTTTGATGTTTTTCTGACTAAGAACTTACTAACTTAATTTGTGACAATGACCATTGTAAAAAGCGCTATATAAATAAAATTGAATTGAATTGAATTGAATTAATTTAAATTATGTTTACATTTATTTACATTTATTTTAAAATTATTAAAAAAATATTTTCAGATTTTGGTTCAATGGTTCAAATGTTTTATGGGAGGCATTACATGCTCTGTTTAAGTAAAATTTTTTTTTTTTTTTTTTAAAGCATGTTGGAATGGAATTATTGCATTTCTTTTTTTTCTGCATAGACTAGTGAGTGTCTGGAGTCCCTGTTACCAGCAAATCCAAAGCAGAAAAACATGAACACTACAAAGTTTTTACTTACTTATTGCATATGATATCACCACCACAACACTCAACAACATTAACGCATATCGCATGTTTTCCTAATATCGTGCGGCCCTAAAATGAAAGTTCTGAACTTTCAGTCCAAATTACATTAGTGATTCTAAGCAGAAGCGGAAATATGTGAGAATGAATTCCTTCAGTCAGTTTTGACTTGATTTGAATCGGATGAGATGTTACTGTTTGTGCTTGGAGATTTTCTGACCTTGACATTAAAATCAATTGCAAAAACAACTGTGTAGACTTGAACTTGTTGATGTGGAAAGTAAACTGAATGCAATCATTACATGAATTGATCATGCAATAACCATTACAAAACAGTCAAGATGTGTGCCCTCCCTACATGTTATTTTTCACACATCATTTTATGTTAACATCGTTTTATGTTAACAGTGATTACACATTATTAACATGTTTGTGTGTTTACACACTTGACATGTGAAATACATGTGACTTAAGGATAGCTATATAATTATGCATTTACATTCAAATATTATAGCAGAATGATGATTATATTTCTAATGGTGATTTTAAAAATGTACTCACTTATTGTACAGGACAATATCTGGCAGCCAGATGTGCTGGGAGGGAAGACGAACTTTTCTGACCCCTTCATACTCCTCCGGATCCCACATCAATCGGTAGTCGCTCCACACCTAAAGTAAATGCCCAAATCACTCCTTTTCCACATCTCGCCATCTAAGGATGGGTATGGTGAAGCGGTACTAAACTGGTAGCAGTTCCTTACTGGAGAAACTCATGGACAAACTATTATTATTTTCTGTAGCATTAATATATTATAACATAGATGATGTTATCATTTTGTATGATGGTTCATTCTGGATTCAGAATCAGAAAACTTTACTGTTGGAGGAAATTTATATATATTGATATATATTAACACAAAGAGCTATATAAACAGAAAGTCTAAATAAATCCAAACTCTGCAAAAAAAAAAAATCAAAAATCAATATTAAATACACAGTGCTTTATACATAATCACCAGGTTTGAATAAAATAGATAATAAATTAAAGGTAAGTGAATTACCAATAACAAAAAATGTTGTTAGGAGTCTGTTATTGCTGTAATAGAGTTCATTAGTAGATCAATAATACTGACAGAAGTAGTGATATTTCCCATGTAATTACACACAATAATAATAAGATACTGCACAGAATGAAATTATTTATTTTTGTACAAAATTATTGAGACTAGGATCAATAAGTGTGTCGATTGCTATCGATTAGCAGTATCAGTACTGATATTGGTACAGTCGAAACCATACCTTCCCCTATTCACATCCAAAACATTGTACACACACTTACAAGCTTGCAGGCTTTACCTGAGTGAGCCAGCAGTTGGTGGTCATAATCTGCTCCCTCTCGTTCTGAAAGCAAACATTTGTTCATTCAGTCTCATCTGAATAACGTTCTGAACAAAAGTACATTTTACTGATACATATTGTGATAGCGATGCATTTCAAGATATTAAAGGGCCCCTTTCATCAAGTTAAAAAAGCTTGAAGTCTATAACTATTTCCAAATGCTACATTAACTCTCTTATCCATGATGTTCAAATGACCTACAAAAACAGCCCATTTGATGTCACAAAACCTACACTAACTCACGTGGAGCAGTGATTACTCACCCTGTCAGAAACACTGTGATATGTTAGTGCAGTCTTTTGCAGTATCAGT
>JBBPDE010000031.1:11818311-11829913 GCA_037974605.1 Nannopetersius ansorgii | reverse complement strand
ACACTATAAAAATAGGCATTGGGATCATTTTAGGGAGGGGGCTTTCAGACCTTTGGCAGAATTCAAATGAGCCATTTCAATCTAGATTAATTCCAAGATTGAGATTAATCTAGATAAAAAAAAATTAATCTAGGTCCACCTATAATATATATATATATGTGTATATGTGTATATATGTATATATATATATGTATATGTATATATATGTATATATGTATGTATATATGTATATATATATGTGTATATATATATGAATATGAATGATCAGAGATTCAGTTCACTGGTTCAGTATGTTTCAACAGTCATTTGTTCAGTTGTTCAAGTTGAATTTCCTTTAAGGTTTAATCCAAACTGATAAACCAACAAAAATACCAATCCACAGTTTACTTTTTACAAACTATACATTTATTTTATAAAACATGTATCATGAGAGGCTAAACTAGGCCAATGGCTAATATAAAGCAGCTGCTGAGAAAGTTAATTCTTACCTCTCACATAAATCTCAATGATAAATACAAATACCGGTTCAGCAGCAACATTCTTCCAAAGTTATACCAGAAAAAATAAATTCTCATTTTTGTTAAAAACCAAAACTGAGAAAATCTTTACAGGAAAGTTTAGAGAAATGGTTCCAGGTATTGTAGAAGGCAGCATACTTCATTAAGTTCCCATGACAATCCATCTTTAAAATTGCCCAGTAAACAAAGAGAAGTGGCTTTGTGTACATTCTTAATTCGTTACTATAATATGAAATGTAAAATAGCTAAAAAAAAATCTCACAATATTATACCAAATATCACCAATGTGTAGAAACATGGTTATGTGTTCTTGTCGGTATGAATAATATGAATAATTTGGGGATAACTTGGCGCATAACATACACTTTCCTTTCTGCGAAGTCAAGCTCCATAACTGCATAAAGAGGCTCAACACTTTTGAACCTGAGGAAAGAGGTTGAAGGACTAGCTCATGATCCCAAATGACCCAATGAAGACCACTGGATCGTCAATGATAAGTGAAGTCAATACAATTGAAGAGCCTCATTATTACTGAAACCTTAGTAGATTCACACTACTATATATATATAAAGTGTGTGTGTGTGTGTGTATTTAAAATGTCCCTATTAAGAATTTTGAAAATGACCACATTTCTGTAGTCATCCTTCCTTTCTTAATTTTCCAGCATCAAACTGACCTTTCAATGCCATCAGCAAAAATATTTTTCATTTAGAATGTAGCCACTGATGCACTGCTGCTTTTACATCATCACATGAAAATCTCTTTCTGCTTAAAGCTTCTCTGAGCTCCAAAAGGGTGGAAATCAGATCAGAGGTAAACTCTCAGACATGCCCAAATACTACTCTTTTAGCCTTCACTGTTTCCAATGAAAACATGAAAGTGTGTAAAACGTTTTGAACATCCATTTATATACATATAGGCTACATGATGTTTTGGGACTTTTTCTCCATTGTCCCTCTTAACCTTCTTATAATACTTGGCATCCTGAACCAGAAGGTTGTAAAAGGACATCTAACTTCCAGAAAGTTAAAACTGGGTTGTGGTTTGTTCTTCAAGATGGACAATTCTCCAAAACATGCATCCTGGATCTGGAAAGACTGAGTGGCCTCAGATGGCTCACTCTGTATTCTGCAATCACGTAAGGCATTAAATCATAAATGTAAATATAGATTACATTTTTGTAATTTCCGCATGACTTTTTTGACCCATTTTATAAAGGTTGCCACCTGAAAAACCCACCATAAAGTTAGGATCTTCCAAACGCAGTCATACAGCATAAATAGCAAAAGGACAGAAACAGAATTTGAATGTTAGAATGTGACATTAAATGAATCGACAGGCAGTCACTCTTCTGTGTGTTTTCCATACAAATAACCTCAAAGAAAAAAAAACTAACTGAATATAATACAATCTAAAAGTAGTTTACATTAAAAAAAAAAAAAGACAAACGCACAAATCTCCCTCAAATATACCATCATTTCCTTGAACCGGTATGTACTCTCTCTGCATAAGATGTGTCAATGACTACAAAAATATGGGACTAAATAGCTGTTATTTTTTTTCTGAAGTTTTTCGTTACTCGAGAGAAAAGATAACAAAAATACACTGATAGTTAATCAAGAAATGATACATTATCAGAAAACCTCAAAAACAGTTAGCTCTTCAATAAAAATCCCATGCCAGACACTCTGAACACTTTTACAAACTGTCAACTTGCACTAATGAAGGCAATCTCAGGTGAATCATCCTTTCTGCCGCTATTGAACAGCTGTGCCAGTTCCTCAGTGGAAAATATGGACGATCATGAGAGCCCATTACGTCCCACTGCCCAGTGTGGAGGGCAGTTTGCCAGTCTTCAGTTCCGGTCATGAAGGCACGGCCCACTAAACATTCTTACACCCCCTGTTTTCCGCATCAAGGCTGGGAGAGACGCTTTCGCTTGAGTTTCCGGAGCATCCCTTCGTCCTTCGAAAACAGACAAGGCGCTTTATCTCCTGCTTTCTCCCCAGGAGCTGTTTCAGCTGAACATGCTCATGCAACATTCTTCAGGCAAGGAAGCAAACCTTAAGTCTGTTGTTCCAGTAAGTTCATGGTAAAAAAAAAATCTTTTGGATTATATAACCCAAATTTGTCCCAGATACAATTTAAAAAATGCAGCATCCATCGCTTGGTCCAAAATTGATTTTGAATAAAAAAGAAATACTGTAGGTAATTATTTGGCTGAGGAATAGTCATTAAAGTCCTATGCTGCATGAAAAATATCTTTTAAAAAATAGGAAGTTGTATCAAATCTGCAATATATTCTATAATCATATGTACAGACACGGTGCTTCGTGTTATTCATCACTGCAAAAGAACAATACAGACATTAGGGGCAAGCATTCAGAATATCAGGCAGTCACACTCTTAACTCGTAATTCAAGTCACTGAAAGCATCCCATGCACTTGTTATTTAATTTAGATACAATCTGAGCAGAAAACATGTTCACACAACATCTCAGAGTGAAATCCAGAACTCAGATTACAACACCTGACTGACCTTGTGCCAACAGCCTTCTATGGGAAGTCCATCGGGACCCTGATAATGACAGACAGGAACATGATTAAGGAGTGATAAAGCACTTAGAAGACAATCTCATGCTCACCACAAAACAAGCAAACACCACAAAGGACTGCAAAAAGCACCTGTCAGGTTCTTCAGAAGGCCAGACTGTGTGGTTAGGTGTAAATAACTTGGCTATAATCAGGTTTAACACATTACCTATTTCTCTTACTCTATTCTCTTCTATTAGTTAACTGTATTACAGATTGCCAAGCTCATGCAGTCCATATAGGTCCAGATGTGGCGATACATTAAAAAAAATATTCTGAAAAAGTTCTTGTCTTGGTATAAAGGTTTACATTTGTATAGAATTATCTATATTCTGTACTACTGTCAGGGCATAGTGATAGTTTTTGCAAATATGTAAGGATTTTTAATATGGGTTACAAGGTGCAGCTTTAAGAACATTGGTTCTTCAAAGAACCAACCACTGCAAGGTTCCTTGGAGAACCCAAAGTGATTCTATGCCACCTCTGTAACTGCCTTTGTGCTGAATTTGCTGGAAACAATGAGTTTACTGTAGAATCCACTGTATCTGGATCAAGTGTGTAAATGGAGTGCAGCATTTAACATCCATTAGAACATCAGACCTCAGTGTGACCATGCATGAAGGTTAGAGGTTGAGAACAGTAAGATGAGTGGAAAAGGAAAGAAAAGTATAGTATAGCAGAGTCAGTAGGCAAAGTATTTAACTAGAACATGTTTAGAACTTTTGAATTTTAGTGGGGCAATGCCTCACCACCCAATCATCATGCTCCACTAAACACACTATTTTTAACTTAATCCCATAGTGGCAAGCGGTCAAAAACAAAACAACAAAATTCAGCTCTGTGCTTGCTTTTGCAATTCTTGCAGTGTGCACCAAATTAAAAAAGCCACAGTGATGAACACAGGGGAGACTGCATGCTTTTTACCGGCTACATTTTAGGGATGTGTTGAGCAGGATAAATGTATTAAGCTGGTAAAGGTTTAGTTATTAGCTAATAATTGTAGCTCTTCTTGAGATTCTTCTTAAAGTGGGGCTCCTTTGGACAAATCTGCCATTGATTTTTTAATTTACACTCTTGGAAAACAAAGCACTAAATTCATTGGAAGTTGGACATTCAAAAGGTCCAACTTGAGTGCCCCTGACCAGGGTACTTCTGTTGCATTTTTTTAATTAGATGTTTTTTTCCATCATGATATTTTTTTCTAATATATTTTCCCAACCCTGCAAAAAATAGAAGTCCTATATAAGATTTATTAATAAGATTTATTACTTGTGCGTTTCAACTTTCCAAACTCACAACTCCCATTAAATAACACTGACTGGTTATTGGGCTCATTTACATATGGCATACTTTTGTAATATAGGTATAATAAATGCTGTAGTAACAGTTAACTGATGAATTGTGCAGCTCTAATCTGGGATTAATAAGGACAACACAAGCTCCATGCAGAGACAGAGCAGGAGTACGATACCAGTGGGCAGGGAGCCTCTGGCCCAGACTGCCCCCTTTCCCCGGACTGACCCTTACATCCAGCGGGACCCTGTCAGCACATACATACAGAATACCACTCTCTCACAATCAGCATCACTGAGAACCACACATGTCCTCACACACCCTCACACACGCGGTGAAGAGCAGAATTCAAAGGATAAAGAAGAAAAGAACAGCAGGAAGAAATGCAAAGAAGAGAAGGTTCATAAACTGTGTGAAAATATAGACACAATGGGACCACTTTACAATAAGAGTTTATAACTTATAACAGTTGTCATACATTGATGCTCACTATTTGGAAAGATCTACCCTTGTATCTTTCTCAGGCACAATGTTGAACTGTCAGCTTCATCGGGTTCTTTTTTAACATGCTACTCTACCATTAAAACACCAGATCTTACCAAATAGTGAGCCTGTATCAAGGTATGACAACTCTAATAATTATAAACTGTTTGAGTTATAAAAAATGTATAATGCCTTCATATGGTAGTCTTATTGTAAAGTGGTACAAGTGCATTTACAGTCGTTTGAGTGTTAACTCTACTAAAAACTGATCAAATGTTGAGGGTTGAGTAAGGGTTTAACCAGTTTAACCAAATTAACATAATCTCCCCTTAATACCAAATGATCAACTAAAACATGTTTGGTGTCTGAAGTTTGCTTCTTTAGAGCTATGAGGCTAACGTAGATAAAAAGTGGTAGAGAACCACCAAAGACTTAATCATCACACGCTCATCTCAAACCACATCAAGTTGTAATTAATACATAATTTGACATTCAATTTAATTTGTTTTGTGATGATAATTACTTGATGCTATAGAGCTTTAGAACACCACCTTTACGCCAAACAAGTTCCAAAACTGGAACCACTACCAACCCATGACCCCCACCCCGCCTCCCCCAATTCTCCAATTTGGTTTGTCCATAGCATAAGCCCTGCCCACTTGTTTTTTCTATTAGGACACACCCAGGTGCCTAGATTTGAATGTTGTCCATGGTTTCCACTACAGATCACACATGTATGGATGACCCTGATCCCAATACATTATAGCAACACATTATAAGAATGCAATGCACTTTTATACTGTTTAAAGTATCACTTTAAGATAAAAGGTCTCCAGAACGCACCACAGGACAGGGCTGGTCTAACCCAGGTGGACCCTGCTCTCCTTTCTGCCCCTTCAGCCCCCTCTTCCCGACTGAGCCACGGTCGCCCTGCAACAAGACAGAATACATCATTATGCAGAATGGGCAAAGCAGTCTAAATACTCCTTTTCCAGATAAAGCAAAAAAAACACCCCTTCATGTACAGTGCTCCTTATGCACCTGTTCTAATCCACATATTTACATTAAATCTATGTCAATTGAAAGTGCTGCAAAATAATACAGATATACTGTTCATGAAGATGAATCAGTTTATCACTTTAATGGTTCTGTACCTTTTCTCCTTTCACTCCCATGTCTCCTTTATCTCCCACAAGGCCAGGAAAACCCTGAGCAATGGACAAGTTAGTGAGTGAGGCACCTTTCATAGCACAATCAGCTGAAAGTCTGGCATTAACTGACACTTACGTCTAATCCAGGCTCTCCTTGTTTTCCCTGAGAAGAAAAGAGATTTCAAAATCAATTTCAAACATTTGTTTACTGGTTTCAGATTTGTTTGCAGATTTCATATTGGATCAGATTCTTATGTGAATTCCTCAGTTAAATGATTCATCTCGTTAAGTGACTTTCAAAAATGTAGCGGGAAGATCTTGATCCATTTCTATATATTAGCTCTAGTACATGGTAGTTCTAGAGGGTGGGATTCCTGAATAGTTTGGTTATTTTCTTCCTGAAGTACACTTGGTTCAGCTCATTAGACATTTGCTACGTTAGCTATTGTTTTAGAGGAGGAAAATCCGCAAACTGCACTGGACTCTGGACCCTTGTGTGTAGAGTCCTAACCCTATAAGGGTTACTGTGTTCCCATTCTCTGTAGTTCCCCCCATGGATCCTGCAGCATCACAATACAACAGTATGTCTGTATGTGTTCGGTTGATAATGACTTTAGTTGTACACTTACTTTTTCCCCCTTGGAGCCTGGCAGTCCAACCAATCCTGCTGGACCTAGAGGTCCTTGAGGGCCGTGAGGACCCTATAAAAGATCAGTAATAGCTCTGAAATTGGGTTTTATTATTTGCTTAGGACTTGATGGATCCTAATATGCTTGGTCATATTAAGCACAGTTAATCATATCATTTAAAAGATAACAATATTGTTATTGTGTTCTCGTCCATCAAATTATAGTGATATTTAAGCAGTTCCACTGTGTGTGAAAGTACGAGCTAGTCTTCACCCTCAGTGCTGGTGGTCTCGTGTTACCTGGGAGGTCTCAGCTAATGGGCACAATTAGTGGGTGCAATGAGGAAAAAAACAAAAACATAAAAAAAGACTTTTGTCTGCCTCTAAAACTTTTGATTACATCTTTAACATTGTGTCCATGTTTTGTAATGGCATTCATGAAAAAAGGAGAGCTTGTTTTCTCACTTGGATTCCTGGAATACCAGTATCACCCTTCTCTCCTTTGATGCTCTCTCCAGGATCTCCCTGAAACCAAATAATTACATGAATATGAAGCAGACAAATTAGGACATTATACATTCACAGTAGATGGGGCTAATGAAAATGTCCCAATTGGCTTAAACAAGTTATATTTAGAGAAACAACATACAAACATTACATGTAACACAACTGTACACTTACTTTTGAACCAGGTATGCCAGGATGACCCTATGAACATAAATATTAAATCTCATTTGTGCTGTTTACAATGACAATAAATAAAACTGAATTCAATTCAGTTCAGTTCATATTGCGTATTATATGAATTAGATTATTTTATAAATGGTCAACTGGAATTTCCTCCAGGATCAATAAAGCTTCTGATTCAGATTCTGATACAAGTCAAAACATCATGAATCAAGCGTAGTATTGGTCTAAACAGAAATGTATTCATTAAAATACTCTAGACAGGCTGGCTCAGTCTGGTTCTGAGGAACTGGGCTCATGTCTTGTAACTCACCATGAATCCTGGAGGTCCTCTGAGACCTGGAGGTCCTGGTGGTCCTGGCTGAGAAATCATTTGAACCTGGAAAGAAATGAAATTAAAACTGCAGAAAAGTTTAAACGGCGCTCTTCATGCAAACACTTCAGCACATAAAAATGTTTTCAGCTGTGGCACTCTTTCACTGACCAGATTGTCTTCTAGCCGGCTGTCTCCTTTCTCTCCTTTCTGTCCATCTATCCCCTAAGACACAAACAGTGCTTTGATACATATAAACAACAAATATAGAAACAACAGTAACACAGTGCAGACCAGATGATGCTGTGAGGTTGGATTACATACAGCTGGACCTGAGAGCCCCATTTCTCCTTTCTCTCCTCTTTCTCCTGGAGTGCCTGGGTCGCCAACTTCTCCCTTCTCCCCCTAATCATAACCAACCAAAAAGCACTTATTTTTTTCATCGTCTGTATTTCTGTTTTATTATTTTCTCAAATGGAAAACATGAGCTTTCTTCATTCCTTGACCGCAGCTGTGGCTCACACTTTGGAGTTCAATTTTTTTTTTTTTCATTTACAGCAGAGGATCGTATTAAATGCATGGTTATAAAACAGCTATAAACAGTCAAATCTGATTGGACACATTCAAAGCTGTTGTAAATATTTAAAACGCACACACACACATACACACGGACATTAAGACCACACATAACTGAATTCTGCAATCCTTCAAGTTATGAAAGTCATGGTACTTTTCATGGGATAATCTTTGATCATTATGTTGCTTAGCAGCCATAGCCTATTGTTTAGAGTATTGTGTTTTGCGATTATTACCACTTATACTACAATTAGTCCTGGACTCACAATGTGTTTGGCTGAGAGGCATTTTGTGAGTGCCACGCTGATTGGCACTGAATCCCTTTTTATTTGTCATTAGTTTGTTTATTTGCATTCAGTTACAGCAGTGCAGGTATTTTAATTCTTGGAGTGTAAATAAACATTGCCAATCAGTTTTTCTGCCATCTTTGCTTCAAACTCTGGAAATAAATACAATAATATAATGTATTTACTGGGGTACTATTAAAATGACAAATTAGATATTTATATACAAGGCTTCATACATAATGCTCTTGTGTATTATTGCCTAATGAATGAATTATATGAATTATAATTTATTGATTATATTTATTAAACCTTGCGAATAAACAGGCATTAATGGGCAGTGTGTTCAGTATCATCATTCAAATGAATACAGCCAACAAAAAAATTTCATTACCCTCTCGCCATCAACTCCAGCTGGTCCAGGAAGGCCCAGTTCTCCCTGTATTAAAACATAAATGTCAATAATGTTATATGGGAAAGAAGAAAGGTAATCTGTAAATAAAAATCACTCAAGATATGTTTTATAGCTCACCTTAGGGCCGTCTTTTCCAGGTGGTCCTGGAGGCCCAGGAGGCCCAGGAGGTCCCTATAAGAAAAATAATACAAAAATGTTATGGGTTTTTCCAACTTTTTCAAAATGCATGTTACACTCCAGTGCTCAATATGGGCCAGTTTGATAAGTTAAGAAAACTACATCCTACTCAGGATCTTCAAATGGTCATTACTGATATCCAGGCAAGGTTTCTCGGTCAAAATGTTCCTCGTCAATTTAAAGTAGTGTTGGTACTTTCCTTTTAAAAAAGTAAACCGTACATTGGCTTTACTAAGGAAATATGATATAACTATTTACCCAAAAAAATTTATAGCCCAATACAGATTCAGCTTATTTCTTAAATTGACTTTCATTTTCAAATAACCCTTAACACTATTTTGAACCTAAAACCTAAACCTAAACTGAAAACTCATCCTGGTCCCAGGTACTAACGTAGAGAATACTAACTCCTACATTGTAAAGCATCAACACTCTGTATAGTTTGTTAAACATCTGAGTGCCTATAGATTTACTGGGACCCTGGTAACTTCATTGACAGATAAAGATAAAAGAAATGGGCTTGACTGCTCTAATGTCTTTTTATGTTCTTATTCTAAAGAGAGAAGACCAAATGAACATATATAAGATCTTTGCCATGTAACCCCAATTGGTGGTTCAACATTTCTGCTCTAACTGAGTTCTTTGGGATCTTTGTGTTCAAAATCAGAACACTGATCTTTGATGCTTATTCTCAGCAATAATGTGACTAAAATCTATAAGATAGACTAAAATGCATTAGATTTTATTATTTTATGGAAGCAAATGCTACAGTTTACAGAATGTCCAAACAAAAAGAACAGTAAATTTTTTTTTTCTATCCATCAGGCCACACATGCATCATTTACACTCACTTAGTGCAAGGCTGCATGCATGTGCTTGACATTGTACTTAAATGTAAAACATACAAATAAACAAACTGGACTGTTTCCAATTGTACACTAATCAAAATGTTCGAAATATGTTCTTAATATTCTAAATTGATCAAACGTGTTGTCAATATATGGTATTGGTATTGCCATGTTTGTATTGGTTACTTGTAAATGTTAATTTGATTGAATCCACACATGCACACAAAAACACACCCCTCAGAATATAATTTCTGTTTGTTAAACGTATGATAATCAAAACTAGCACCCCATGCGTTCTTCATGTTTACCGAAACGCTGATGGTGCGAATCGCCTGCAGGGGAATAGCAATGCATCTCCATTGTAAGTTACATTTATCTAAAGGACAGCATGTCATCTGCCTTTTAAATAAAACTTTTTAAGCTGTAAAAGTTTTTATTTAAATTTGTTATATGCATCTCTGACCTGAAAAGCATCTAGAAGTTTGTCGTTGAAGACCATTACATCACTGGATGTTCCTTTGTCCCCAGGAGGGCCCTGTCATAAGTTATGAGATAATAAGATATCACATAAAGCACATTTTAGTACATCGATACATCAGAAACAGCAAGAGAAAACATTTAAAGTTATTCTTAGATTTGCATTTTGAATGGGAATTCTTTCATTTCTCTCAGTTGCCTACGTTTCTGTATAGCGCATTTGATCAGATTGATTTGATGTGAAATAATTAACTGTAGATAAGCATACTGGCTAACTTTCTCAGAAATTCTGGTAAGAGAAAACAGAGTATTTGAAGCTCAGTTATAGATTCTCCTGAAGTGTCATGATGTGGACAATGCAAATTTATTATTGTAGTCCAAAATAATCAGTGAAAATACAGGATTTTATGTGTAATGTTGATGTTTGTATTAAACATAATCAAATTCATTTTCCTTAGAAATGCTGTATTAGTAGGTCTTGCATGTACGTCTCCACCATTAACTGATTCTTAGAAATCCAGTTTAGGCCAAATCCTTCTCCACTATCCCAATACAGTGTTTCAGGCACCAGGCAGTGTATTCCTAATACCTTTCTATGAGGGAGCTTTTGGAAGCATTAAGTGATTTGGACATCTGATTCCCATCACTCCTGAACTCTCCAGAAAATAACATCTCACATCAAACCTCTCTGAACTACTTTGTTTACATATAAAATATTGCATTATGCAGAATCTCAGCTTTCATTTATTAAAATTTAATTAAGCCTAATCACTTCACTCACCATTTCTCCCTGAAGTCCTCTTTCTCCAACATCCCCTTTATCCCCCTTGACCAAAACAGAACCAAAATCAAATAAACATAATCAAACACAGAAATATCAGGTTCATTTTATGCAATCTGTGTATTACAAATTTATAATAAAATGTCAAGGCCTGGGAATATTTCCTCCAGGTTTACCTTTAGGCCAGGAAATCCATCCATGCCTCTTTCTCCTGTGGATCCTGTTTCACCCTGTTCTCCCTGGAAAACAGAGATATTGAGGTTGGTATCTATCATATGAAAGTGAAGTGAAAGTGACCATTTGTCATACGCGAACACACCACAGCACACAGTGTGAACAGCACGAAATTCTTCCTCTGCATTTAACCCATTCACCAAGT